>JAPYZM010000877.1:0-34824 GCA_030522845.1 Psyttalia concolor
CGGAGGCGAGTGATATAATCCCACGAGTCAAAAACCACTTTTTTCACGTGTTACGAACAATATTTTTCATCTCAATGTGTCGGAAAAGCGCTTTTCAGTAACTCTCCGCTTCGCGTCGAGTGACTGAAAAGTTACTTTTCCGACACAGAGTGATGAAAAAATTATTTATTCCATTACTTTGTATACCAAGATATTTTTCTTCGATCTTCAATGAATTTGACATAATCCCAAAGAACAATTCACTAAAGCCACTAAAATAAGGAAATAAAAAACAATCTATCACCCAATGAAGTGATCATCATCCCCAATGAATCACCTGACTCTGTTTTTCAGGAATTTCAATTCTTCAAGTTGTTCATCATTCGCTCTAACTCGTCATGAGTATTGTTGTCATTTTTGTCTTTCATTCTTGTCCAAAGTGTGTAACGCCGATGGAAACAATCTCGCCGCAAAACAATTCAAGTGGAAGGGGCTGACATCGTATAAAGGCGCTAGAGCAATTAAAATCATCAGTCTTAAAAGAAAACTCCAGTATAATCCAGTCGACAGCGTCAATCCCTCCGAAACGACATTTTCGTTTTTTGTTCATCCGAGTCTGGTTTTTTTATTTCTCCAGACATTTTTCCGAATTTATTGAATCGGAGGAATTTTTTCCGTTAAAAAATAGAAATAAGAGAGTACGGGGCGCTCGAAGGGATGCACAACTGCTGACTCCTAACGATTAATTAATTTTATTTATTTTATTTATTTACATATATGCGTTACGTCAGGAAGACGAGTAAAATTATTCAAATTCAGTTTCGCACATTTTTGTTGTTCCCTGTCGACTAGTGAACCCAGCAAATAGACGAGCTAATAGTAATTATTTACAATTACGGGATAAATACAAATAGTACGTGGGAATATCTGACGTGTGACGGATAATTAAGGTAAGTAACATGATTTTAATCGCCGGGTGCGGATGTTTTTTCTTTCATAGCAATCGGTGGCGAGTAATTGTTGTGTATGTGTATTATATATTAACTGAGGAAGTACCTGGTGAATGAAATGGTTTCCGAAAACAATGTGATGTTTTGTGATATATGGTGGAATTATTTCCGCCTAATAAATTAAGAGATTTTTATTGTTGAATCAAATGAGAAAATGACAAGACATTGGTACACTCCGTGACGAACTGATTTTTCTGACTAAAGTTATGTCTTCTGATTGTTTCCTGGGGGCAAACATCAGCTGAATCCCTGCCATTGTTGCATGAAATCGATAAAAAGTTTGAGTAAATTCGATATTTATTGCTAATGAATTTATTTCTACGGAGCCCTCCATTAATTTGGGGACTTTTTGGATAAAATATTCAGCAGAAAATATATTGAAATTATTCATAAAATTATGTATTTCTCTACGAGTCATGTTCATGAATTGTATATCTGTTGAATATTGCTACAAGTCGAATAAAAATTCGTTGAGAACCCATTTAAAAATCATTTCAAACAAAAAATCCAATGCCTTTGAAAATCACCAGATGATTTATCATATCCGGAGGGAATTATTTTCTCTGAATAAGTAAAAAGAATAACTGAATAGAATGGGATGACACGAACACTCAGTCATTCCTCGTGAAGGACTTTTTTCGGTAGTTGGGACATACTATTTTGATTCAATAACCTTTCCAGGTCTTTGGACCTCTTTTATGGTACGTTTGGGAGAATTAATTATTCACAAATTGGAATGAAGGAGGGGGAGAATCCGAGGAGAATCGATGGAGTCTCGAATTTCTGGCGGTCTTCACGGGGTATCCTCTTACCTATATAAACTCGCAGTAGTCACTTTTATCCAGTTTGAGGCGGAATCGATTGACGTTGTGATTAATAATCCTCCGTTCTTTCGATTACCGTTCGATTGCCCTTCGTTAATCAGGATTCAATAATAATAATAATGCGGAGAGATCTGGTTTAGAAACCAGATTCAAAGAAGTTTGTGAAATTTTTGTTATTTTTTCGTGTTTAACGGGTTTTGGAAGTGAATTTGGATGTTTTCTAGCTTTTCTAATAAAAAAAAAATTTTTTTTTGCTTAATTGTGGATTTTTCGGTCTTAAATACCAATTTATCGAACAATATAATCGAAAAATATTAATATGGATATGAGGGATTTAGAGAAGAATTTATGAAAACAATAATGTCCAAAGTTTCGGTTTTTGTCAAGCTCCAGTCTTGACTTTTAGTGATTTTGACAGTTGTCAATCTAAATTAATGAGTTAATTAATATTAAGTGATAAATGGGGATAATAATAAGAGGGTATTTCTTAAATGACATTGATAGCAGTGGTGAGATTAATTTTTCTAGCCCTACGGTAATTTTTTAAGATGAGGGCACGCCTACTAATCCTCTTCCTGGCCCTGTCGACGTCCTCGGCGGAGCAGCGGACATCGCAGGAGGAGTGCATTGCAGAGCATCCAGCGCTTCTTCATTATTTCTCATGGGTCGACTACTCGGTTCTGGCTATTATGCTCCTGGTGTCATGCCTAATCGGCACTTTCTACGCATTCTGCAGTAAAAAACAGGAGACAAGCCAGGATTTTCTGCTGGGAGGCTCCAGCATGGGAACTCTA
Source organism: Psyttalia concolor (assembly GCA_030522845.1). NCBI lineage: Eukaryota > Metazoa > Arthropoda > Insecta > Hymenoptera > Braconidae > Psyttalia > Psyttalia concolor. Next base: position 2,608 of record JAPYZM010000877.1, read on the forward strand.
CCTATGGCGATGTCCCTGGCTGCCAGTTTCATCACTGCCATTGAATTGCTGGGAAATCCTGCGGAGATGTATGCTCAGGTAAGTGGATTTTCCGAGACGTTATTTCGCATTTTGACGGAAAGGGGCTCATAATTTTGTAGATTAAAGAATCAAATTAACTTTCTGGACAATGCAACTGGATATTAGTGTTAAAATTCTCTAGTTAGTCTTTAATTCGATCCATTTTTTCTCCAGGGAACGCAATTTTGGATGACATGTTTGTCATTTATCCTAGTAATTCCGATAACATCGCGTCTGTTCCTCCCAGTGTACATGAAATTGCGATTAACCTCGAGCTACGAGTACCTGAATTTGAGATTCCACCGTCACTGTAGACTCCTGGCAAGTGGCCTCTACATGTTACAGATGATCTTGTATACCTCGGTGGCTGTCTACGCTCCAGCATTGGCTCTGAGCCATGGTAAATGATCTCGAAACAGAAAATTCCTCCTTGCATGGAAAATGATTTTTCACATTTTACCGTTCATGAGCACATGTTTTTGAGTTTGCAAAATATTTGTGGTCCTGAAATTGCAATTGGATTGTTCCTCATAGTTCCCATTGAGTGTTTTTGCGTAGAAGCAAAGGGATGGATTATTCAGTGACAATTTGTTCACGCTTGGAACGATTTATTCCAGTCACTGGACTCGACACTTACGTCGCTGTATCTCTAGTCTACGTAGTCTGCATCTTCTACGCATCTCAAGGCGGCATGAAGGCAGTGATAATGACGGATACCTTCCAGGCAGTCGTCCTCCTCCTCTCTCTTTTCGTGATCGTCGGTCTGGGGATGACAAAGGCTGGGGGAATAGTCTCGGTGTGGAAGGACAGTTTAGAAACCGATAGAATTGAGTTATTTATCATGGACCCTAATCCAACTGTTCGACACAGCTTCTGGAGTGTCGTTGTCGGGGGGACCTTCTACTGGGCGACAATGTTCTGCAGTAATCAGGCGTCTGTGCAGAAGTACCTGAGTGTGCAATCTATTGGACAAGTCAGAACGTAAGTGGAAATTTATTGTTTATTAAGGAGATTTTGTCGCGAAACTATCACACGCCACTTTGCTAATCAGGTCTTTCTGAATCTCTTCAGATGTGTATAGAAAAAATGCTCCGATTTTCTCCATTAAATAATTTCTATTCTCCATTTATCTAGAACAACAAGTGCAGTAGAACAGCCTCATAATTTTTATAGAATTTCCAAAGCCAATCGATTTTTTGATCAGTAAAATTCGCCAGATTTTTTTAGCGTCATTTTTCCCACCGATTGCTCGTTCTTTACGAAATGCCCAATTTTGGATTACCTAGGGCTCTTTGGGTCTCCGCACTGAGTCTAATCCTCATCTACACGATCAATTTCTTAACCGGAATGGTCCTCTTTACCGCGCACAAGACGTGCGATCCCCTGAGAGCGTCGCAAATCTCGGGAATGGATCAGCTGCTTCCCCTTTACGTGATGAATTTCATGGGCGAGTATCCGGGTATCCCCGGCCTCTTCGTCGCCGGTATCTTTGCCGCTTCTCTTGGAACAGTGGCAAGTGCCCTCAACTCCCTGGCCGCTCTGACTTGCGAGGACATTCTCCAAGGACTCTTCAGCATTCAAGTCCCCGCGAGCAAGGGAGCGGCTTATGCGAGATGGATCAGCATCTTCTTCGGAGCTCTCAGCTTCGCTTTCGTCTTCATCGTCGAGCGTCTTGGGAGCGTTCTTCAGGTAAAAAAAATCAAATCAGTGATGGGGTTTTTTTATTTTCTTATAAACAAAATAAACTTGATAACATTCACAGAAGTAATACTTATTGGATTGAAATATTTGTCTTCTCATTTATCTTATAAGAATCAATCATTACTTACTCCGATTGTTTTTCCAAGGTCGCTCTATCCTTCAACGGAATGGTCGGCGGCATAACTCTGGGTATGTTTACCCTGGGGATGTTTATCCCCTGGTCGAATGCAAAGGGGACGATAACGGGAGCTCTCACAGCCCTTGGACTCGTCCTCTGGATCTGCCTGGGTGCTCAAGTGGCCGTCCTCAACGGGGAACTCGAGACGTCGACCAAAATCACATCCATCGACTCCTGTTTCTGCCTCAACGAGACGTCACTCCTCCAGCCAACAGAGCCCACGCTCATCTCTGAGGTCTCTCCCTTCTATAGGATTAGTTATTTGTGGTACAGTACTATCGGCTGCGTCGTCACAGTAGTCGTCGGAACCGTCGTCAGTTTTCTCACTGGTCCACAAATTCCAGCTGACCTCGATCAAGATCTTCTGAGTCCACCCGTGAGGTATCTCATGAGGAATTCTCCGACAAAATCACCGAATGTCATTGCTGGTATTACCAATCTGGCATTGGAACTCGAAGACGAGAAGATGACGAACAAGTCAAGTGACACGTCAAAAAATGCAAAAGAGAATTTTTAAATGCAATTTTTTCGGCTGTCACGCGCGAAAGAAATTCCGTAGAAAATTTCGCCAATTCCAGAAGTGTTTTTACAGACTTTTACTGCAATTTTTTTCATTACTCTCAAATAGAATTCCAATTTCTATTCCTATTTTTTTCAGACCTCATGTGTTTTCCCCCTCTAAATTTCGTATATTGATTATTTTGGGGAGGTCAATTTAATATTTTCACAGACGTGGGATAAATTATCCTCAGGGTTTCAAGTTCACGACTGAAGGTAATTAGAAGATTTAAAGGTTGAATATAATATTTAGTTTGTTAACGTCTACTACCAATTGTATTATCTATTTTAGTTAATTGTTACTGATCGAGTGAGCTTGGGGCTCACGTTTGCGGCCAGTAGTTAAATATCGAACGGTGTGAATTTAATTTATGAGCAATTATTAATGCACGTGGCATAGTATTTGGGCCGGTTACTTATGTCCTATTAATTGTAAATATTTTTTTCGAATTTAGTTTTATGCTGACGGTTTTTTATTCCAATCGATCAGTCGGTGATGATAAAATCATCCAAGAAGAGTATTTTAAATAAATTTTAAGGAAAATAAAAGAAAATTACGTGTGTACCCTGGGTTTCCTTTTCAATATCAGTCCAAGAAATTGTACTGATTTACAATAATTCAGGCAACTGGAGAAATGATAATCAAATAGTTGAGGATTTCAGGAGTTTTATTCAAAATAAAGACAACTTTAATTGTTCAGTTTGTGGAGATATTTCTTTCAACAGTGTATAACACAAGTATACCAACTCTGAACCCCGTAAATGAGGATATTTCACTTCAGATTTAGCACATGGACAGAATTACTTACAAGAATAAAATGAGAATTATCTGAACACTATAATTATTCTCTATCTTAAATCGAATATAATTTTCATGGGAATGATACATCGAATTTCACGAGGTGAAAGAAATATTATCAAGGGATAATCAAGACAGACACATAATCAGGAATCTACGTCTATCGGTACTGTTCAAGATGGCTTCCTGTAGCATCAAAAATAAGTGAAGAAAGTACGACGAAAGAATTGGAAAATGCATTCTAATCCCATATTACATAGTTCCTTACCCCTAGACATTAAATCGACACTTGTAAATGATCATAAAAATGCTGGCAAATTACCTTAACTATCCTACCAATGTTCCCGGATGTATATTCTTCTCTGAGTATATGTTAAAAAAATTCAAGTTCAATGCAAGTTCATTGGCGATGGAACCAGCTGGAACGGTTCAGTTAATTCAACTATAGAAAGTGTTGCATATCAAAGGGATAGCGGATTTCAAGAATTTCCGGATTTACATAATTTGAGAAACAACTCGATCTATTGCACTATTGAGCACATCAATCCCTCCCCCTAAAGATAAAAAAAACACATCCCTCCAAGTTATGACCCTCTCTACTTATCTCATCGTGTGTATTTAAGATGTATCATTAATATTAATTTGATTCCATAAAACTTCAAAGAAATTCCCGAAACAATTAATACCCCGAGCTGCAATTATTAATCAGAATTTGTACATGATTTTTACGGTTTGTCAATAAACTTGGCATATTCATGGGGCACAACAACGCCGGTAGCATTCAACCCCCCACGACTTCTCCCGGATGACTCGATGAGGATGACTCGAAGAAAAAAGTCCAGTGAAAATAAGTATAAATGACGGAGGGGGTAGAACAATGATTAACAATGTCATCGAATATATATTTCGGTGTACAAAAAAGGAAATTAAAGTAAAAAAAAAAACGCATTGTGTGTCAACGACGTAATATTCAAGCAATTCCATGTGTAAAGATCTTCGCCAGTTGTTCCATTGAAATAATGCAAAATAATGCAATGTTAAAACATGATTGGTGGGATGAGGACTTGAGAATACAACGTAGACTTTTTTTCCATTATGATTAATAATTAATGAATCAATTATGAGGTGACACCAGTCTTATTGGGCAAATTGATCGAGGAGGGGTCAAATGCCAGTCGACAATCGGTGATCCCCTGGCAATTAAACATGATCATATGTACAATTTAATATTTCACTTCTATTATGCTTTCCATTCCTCTCTCATACTTCTTTTGTCCCCCCCGAACATCGATCACAACCACCAGAACAGTATACCAATTGTCATTTTTCTTGTTTCATCGAAATACAATTTTTTACTGAATCATTATCATGTCTTCATGATTACTCTGTTGTCTATATTATGCTCCGCCGATTCTCCATTCCCTTTCATTCGTAATTTTGTTTGTTTTGTTGATTTAGCGTCGTGGGTGGAATTTTCCTCGACCATTTTTTACTTCCAATCCTTCGATGGGTCAGTCGTCACGTCACCGTATTGCCAGATGTTGCGATGATGCTTCTTTGCGTCGTTCTCAGCTGTTTTGAAATCGTCGTACTGAAAAGTTAAATTATCGTCAAATCAATGTGCAGAACAATTATATTCTTATTTCCCTTATTCATTGAAATTAATCTACTACACCGAGATTTTGAAGTATCCCGTGAAAAATCACCTTTTCATTGGATAGTTTCTCATGAATAATTTATTAAACCTAAATTATTACTACAATTAAACGAAGAATGTGACGTCGCGGAAAATATTAAATTTAAATAGACAATAGAGTAATTGTAAGAGCGAGGAGATTCCAGTAATTCGAGATGTTCAATGATTTGACGTACCACTTTGTTAGTGATTTTTCTGCTTGCCACATGGAGATATCCATCCGCGACAATAGCCTTGACGAGATCCTCATTGGACACTGGATCGGCCAGGGTTGCAGCTGGAAGGCCATTAGTTCTGTATGCAACATTCAACAATAGCGTCTTGTCTGCCAAATCGTCTTGCAGAGCTTCGAGGGCAGCTTTGAGATCATCAACCTGAAATGTTTGAAAGTTGTCTGCTTATTGAATTGCTTCTAGTGATTGACTTTTTTTTGGGAAATTCTCCTCTCGCCTAATGATTTAATTTCATTGAATTTATTAAGACGAAAAAAACTAGCAAAACTCACGTCCTTGGGTGCCTCGACATAAGCAAGCACGTACTCATGAGCAAATGCCTTTTCCCCAGAGAATCCTGCAGGTAATGGTGCGACTCTCGTGACATTAATGACCTCTCGGTTTCCATAATCAATATAAAAAACGCTGACATTGGTCCCAGCTACTTTCTCGACCTTGGCCCTGTACCACTGGTCATCTCCACTGAACTTGGCGGCAACAAGTTCCCCCCTCTTGGGGTTGTAGGCCCCAGGAAGTGGAGGATTCTCCTCAAGCTCCTGACGCAGTCTCGTCAGAAGACCCTCGACCTGACTGCGCTGGTCCACATACTGAGCATAGAAGTGGAGCTCGTCGGTGATCTCAGAAACGACGACTTCCTTAGCCTCAGTTTTCCTCTCAGGAATCTCTTTTTCCTCTTCAATTTTCTCGGTGTCTGCCTCAACTTCGGCCCGATCCTTCCAGATATTGAGTTTTTTCGCTTTTGCACGCTCCTCGGCACCTTTGACAAGCTTCAGGTACTCTCCATTCTCCGTGAAAGTGGAGACCTCAGCGAGTCCCTCCTCCACCAAAGAGACAGCGACATTCACCCCATCGACAAACAACCACCCAATGAACCCACTCCCCTTGCTCTCCATGCTCTCCACCATGACCTCCACGTCCTTCTGGAAGGTGAGATCCTTCATGAAATTGTAGGCCTCCTCGCCGTACTTCTCGCCCTCGATGATACCACCGCCGGGTTTGGGCCTGGACCTCCTGGGGGCTTTGACCCCAGCCAGCAGGAAAGTGATGAGACAATGCTCCTTCGGTAAAAAGAGTTTCAACCTCGAGCCACTGGTCACGAACTCGACAACGGCCTTGATTCCCCTGGTTCTCTTCAGCGCGGACAGATGGAACTTGGCCTTGGAGGAATCATTGGAGAGATCGATGATCCTCTGGGGTGCTGTATCCTTCTTGGCGTGGAGTCCATGCCCTGATTTTTCGGCCTTGCTCTCAGCAGCCAAAAGCTCGTTATAGTGCTGGGGCCTGGAGTCATCGTTCTGCTTATACCTAACGACGGTCGCCAACCCCTTGGAGACCATTGCCTCGGCAATGTTGACTTTTCCCACTAAAATTGTACAGCAGATCTTCTCCGGGTATTGGTCCTTGGCTGGTTGAGTGTAATCCTCGATTACCTTCACCTGCTTTCGGATCAACTTCTTCCTCAGGAACTCTCTAGCCTCGTACATAAAGGGAATGTCGTAGAGGGGACGGAAGTCCTTGGGACGGGGTGCATCCTTCTCCTCGCCGGCTTTCTTGGGGCGCTGGGGCGGTCTGAGGCTGCTCAGGAAGACCTTTTTCACTTCTCCATTTTGATTTTTCACGAGCATCGAATCAGCGCTCGTGATCTCAACAACAACGGCATTGTACTCTTTCTGGGGTGCTGTTGGTACCCAGTCACGCCAGAGACGCAGTCGTTTCTCCTTGGCTGCCTTTTCCGCCATGTAGAGTTTATCAACAGAAGACTTGGTGATGTTCATGGTCCAGCCAATGCACTTGGCGAAGCCCTCCTTCAGTAAGAGCTCGGCAATGTTTCCGTTAGGGTGGAGGATCGTTCCCACGAAGTTGTTGTTGTTGGCGGCCTCGAGGATTATCTCAACGTCTCTCTGAAGGATTCGACACTCGACGAAGAAGATGGCTTCCCTGGCGAAGGGCTCCTCCTCATCGGACTTTATCTGGGGACAGCGTATTCCCGAGAGCATCAGGGTTACGTGATAGAAGTCCGGGAGGAGGAAGGCCTTCACTGTTGAACCATCCCTCACGTGCTCGATTATCGCCTTGACGGGCTTTCCGTTGTACTTGTCTACCAGCGCCCGAGGATTCTCAATTGTCCATTTCACGTCGCGAATGTGCTCCGAGGATGGGGCTCCCGAATGCAGACCCTTGCCCGCCGATTTTGCCGCATCTTCCAGCTCCATCAGACGCTTTTGGATGTCGTTCGGATTGCGAACGTCACGTTTCACTGTCGCCAGACCCTCCGACACCAGGAGCTCCGCCACATTCTGACCCGTGTTCTTGTCTTTTCCCAGCCAAACAGATCCGTATTTTCTCGTGGTGGCAGCCTTCTCCTCGGCGAAGACCACCTCCTGCCCGATGAGCTTCTTCCTGAGGAATTCCCGGGCCTCCCAGGCCCATGGCTTATCCCTCTCCTCATCGGCATTGGGACCACCTCGTCTCCCGAGTTTTGGAGCGGAGATGTTGGAGAGCGAGATTGTCACCTCATTTGGAGGCTTCCCTCGTGGAATGTCCCTGATTGTCACAGTATCGCCAGAGACAATCTGTTGATGATAATAATAATAATGACTGGTACTTGAGCTTCTTAGGAAACATTGAAATAATAATGGCATAACATGGCAGTGCCACAGGTGACATTTTGTTTTTGTTTGTCAATTTATTTTCTAAATACACATTTTCTTTTCAAATTTCACCGAATTTCCCAAGAGAATTTTCCAATTATGACCTCACTGCTTCTCCTTTGGATCTAATTCATTTCAAAGCCCTTGCAATTATTAGAATGAAAGGGAATTTGATAGATCAGGAATGTATAAAAATATCAATTTATATATGCAAAGAGTAAATGTAATGTATGTAAGAGTAAATGTTCGGACTACAAAAAATGAGCAATAACAATGACAAACACACAATATTTTTCAACGAAATTCCTCCAATGGCAAATCATCATTTTCAGGGAATTTTATTTCACCTGGAATATTAAGCGGAAAATATCAGGTAAGTATTTTATTAATGAGGACGAATGACAGAGATTACTTGAAAATTTAACGAATTTGGATAATTGGATACACGCCAGATAAATCCAGATAACATTTATTCTTGTGGCCAATTGTATCCTAGAGGCAGTACTATTTTAATGATAAACTTTATTTTGTAAAGTGTTTATTTTAATTTACTGGAGCCTCATTTGAGTGATCACTAATGTAACCCTGGGATGAATTCATTTTAATTTACTCCGATTCTTGACTGACGACTTAGTTGCATATTGTCAAATAATATTTATGATAATCCTTGAATATCGATGTGATAGTTCTAGTCAAATCATTTGAAATTTTTGGGCATAAAAATTGATAATACTAGAAGCTAATATTGAAGATAAATATCTACAGATTGTGTATTATTTTTTCTAAATCTTTTTGTAGACTCGTTAACAAAATATGTATTTATGATAAATGCTGAGCTGGTGTTGAATGAAAACCCACCCCAAACAGTCGAAACATCCCTCAATAGTAAAAACATTGATACCACAACAGGTCAACTCCCCCGATTCCTCCGGAAGCCAAGCGTCCCCCGAACCGTCATCTACCACGTAAATTCACCTGCCAATCGCCGCTGACTCGACAACAAATCGAATTACCCCACACGTGACACAATAATAGCCCAAATCACGAAAGTTCCAGCGAAATAGGGAACATATGTCCGCGGAGGGCTTGAATGCCAGCTGGTGAGCCCTGATAAACACGAGTGCCTCCAGAAAGGGGTCAAAATTCAGCGGCAAAGGTCAGGAAAAAAAATGGCAAAAATTAGACTCAAAGAAAACGAGGGAAAATCCATGAAAATACTCACCAATTTAATGATACCGACTTTCGTGTCCACATGCGGCGCGCTACTAGGAGTGCTCATGATGAATATACCAGCGACAAATACCAAGTGGTTTTTCTGTATTAAAGTATTGATGAATCAACTCGATTTGACACGAGTCAATTGCCTCGTTGTACAGCTAATCCAAAAATAATGATGAAAATAAAAATACACAATTTATCTGACGGTGAAAAACCACTCCTCGATTAAAGGGTAATTCAGAAATGTGTTGGCATGTTTGAGGGAGCACTGACTGGTGGGCTATACGGGACTGAGGAATATTATTCCACGATCAACCACGTACTACGGTGGACGGGTTCACGAGCGCAATCTACAAAACGTATCACTACTGATACTTTCATTTTGCCACGATGCTGATGTGGCAACACGCGACACTTCACCGGTCGATCTCTACGCCCTCTGGGGGTCGGTTGTTTTTATCTGGATGTTTGGTATGGCGAGCACCCCGAGAGGAGAGGGCTCCTAACTTCCGCTTTTTTTTTCACATTCGAAAGATCAAGAGATTTCATTCTAATCATTGTTTGGATTTTTTATTATTCTTTTATTGATAAACAGTCGTAGCCTTAACGCTTCTTCTCTCCTAAACAACCCTCACTTTTTAGTAGTGATGTGGAGGAGATTTTTCTCACTCCACTTTAATATTTACATATTTTTAATCATCAACAATTGACAATAACAAATCTTTACGATGACGATGCTCTTGGATTCCTCTGAAGTCCTCCTCTCCCGTATCAACACCGCAGAGCATTCATCTCGTCCCACCAAGCAGCCTCTGCATGATTCGGGGAAACTTGCCATTGGTACATCATCTCCCTACAGGCCTGCGACTCCTTCCCGACGCATTAGTCCTGGCATTATTTTTCCGTTGAGAAAGTATTTGCATTCTTCTCAATACATCCGTCCTCGAACTCGACGCACTTTCCAGTTCTCGAGTCGAAGCCAAGGTAGTAGTCCCCCAGCATTCTCCACGAAACATCATCAGGATCTTTCGCGAGGGGAGCCAAGCACTTGACTTGAAAAAGAGAAGAGAGACTGCAATGAATGGCTCTGCTATGGAGATCCGCTGATGAATGACAATGATCCCAATCGCTTTATGTGGATGCTTGAAGGATTAAAAAAATTGCAACTCTTACTTCGATGAACGTCTCCATTGTTTCCAAAGTTTGCAATCTCCATCTGTTATCGAAGCAATATCATTATTGATCATTGAGACGATGAATAGAAAATTTCGGAATCTATGATTGAAGATTTGAAGATTGTTATCTAAATTGAGCTACCATTAGAACACTTGTCTTAACTTTTCCAACGAGTTTCTATAGGATATTTGCTGAAGGCGACGTATGGAATCATAGTTTCCTCCATTTAATTTCAATCATGCGTAAATTCTTAACGATTACATTCGGCAAGTGTAGGAACGGCGCACTTGCATTAAAATTTTCCTCCAGTGAAAATCAATAAATTTTCATTTGGAATGTATTTCAAAGTTCGTCCGCTAGACACAAAATGATTTGTCAATTAGTGTGAAGACAGTGAATTTAATTTTTATTTAACGATAATCTGTGGAGCAGTTCTCTCAAGTTTATTACTTAATTTTTTCAATGGGTATGATTAATTGTATCAAAATACTTACCCCAAGTGATTTCTATGGGCTTCAAAAGATTAACAAGTTCTCAGTAAAAGAATAAACTAGTCATAGTCGCATCTCCAAATTGTTTTCTTTATTTCCATATGTATAAATATACATACAGCAGTCAAATACGATGAATAGATTTTTCAAACTTTGAATATGTACAGATTGAATACCATTCAATTTGAGTTGATTGATTAAATGGAGAATAACAAATTTCCCATCCCCTCAATATCGAAATTACCTCAATTTACTGGGAGAATCATCTTTAGAGTCGGAACGTCTTGATCGTCTGCTGTTCTCATTAAGAAAATCAATTGAAACCTCACAATAACGGCCGAATAATGGAGAATTTGTCCAATTCCTCATGTTGCATTATTCAATCTGGTAAAATTAAATTCACAGTTATTGAGTTTGAAACACTAATTTTAGATAATCCACGAATACGAATTACTCTCAGCGGCTCATTTTCTCCATTAGAATTAATTTAATTAAATTGAGAAATGGCGGTTGGCTGATTATTGTTAATAATCGGGTACGGAGTCGTAATTGTAGGATGGCTGATCATTGCGGCCCTCGGGAATTCTGTATTTCTCCTCAACTTCACTGTCATCTTCGTATTTCACTTGTGCAAAGTAGGGAGTCGAAGAAGGATACGCGTTTGCGTAATCAGGATAATCTAAAATTAATTTGAAACATGTGAAATTGACAAACTTTTCCTTAATCATTATAAAATCAATGTATGTAAATAGTTTTTCCATTTCAATTTTTCGATAACCGCGTTTAATTACAACTGAATTTTCTGTTTCGTATTGTACTCCAACAAAAACTGCATAAAAGAATAAAAGAAAAACTGAACATAAACATAAATAAATAAATAAACAATCAATACCATCCATGGGCTCCTCCTTGATCCGTATCTCCTTCGTGTCCTCATCGGGCACCCTCTCCCTGTCCTTTCTGTCCCTGCGCTCGCGATCTCTGTCCCTCTTATCCCTCTTCCTCTCGCGATCGCGATCATTACGATCATTGCTCCTAGATCGTCTCCTCTTGCGCTCCCTGTCCCTGTCACGGTCTCTGTCACGTTCCCGTCTGTCTCGGGTCCTCTCCTCCCTCTGGATCTCCTCGATCTCGGGCTCGGGATTGCGATCCCTGCTGCGTCGTCGCTTACGCTCGCGCGATCTAGTGCGCGAGCGTCTCTTTCGCTCGCGCGATCGTCGACGCTCTCTGTCAACTCGATCGCGATCGCTTGAAAAATTAAATAGTTACATTGTTTACGGTGATAAAACTGTCAGCATCTGGGATAATTCTCCACTGCTTTATTGATAATAAAGATAAATAATAGATTATTTACCGTTCCCTGTCCATTCCTCGTCCAGAGGCTTCCCTCTCCCGCTCCAACCGATATCTCTCCCTCTCCCTCTCATTGTCCTCTCTTCCGGAGTGTTTGATATTAACATCAGGTCCACCCCTTCTGGTCCCCCCAAGTCCACCCCCTAGTCTCCTCGGTAGCCATCCTTTAACAGTCCTTGCACGCTCCACATCCACCAAAACTCTGCGACCATCTATTTTCTTACCATCCGCATGCTTATACGCAGCTAAAATTACCAATGGACATATATAGTTCCATCTGTTGGCTTTTAAAATCACCTAATCAGGATTATCGGTATTAATCACTAAAAAAAATCATCTAGGCTCATTGTCAGATGCAAGGTAATAATTTTAAACGATTCATTTCTGGAGACAAAATGATAAAGTGCTGGAGTATCAGAGGTACAGACTAGATTGAGAATATTTCTGTCTAGCTAATAACAATTGAGCAGGAATGGGGCAATTTTCAATTGGCCCTTTTTTTTTTCTTAATAAAAATTGCCTTTAAACATTTTTTTCATGCTAAATTGTTATTAAATTATGATTGATTCTCAATGTGAGGATTATTCCAGTAGGAAAGTGGTGGACCATAATTCAATGCCACTGTCAAAATAAAAATTTGTCTGGGTGATTATTTGGTCAGCGATCAATTAATAATTAGGTTCAATTGGAGGATGACAATTTAGTTGAGTGAAAATAATTTAAGTCTTACGACAATGCCTGCAGTCTGCTGAATTAAAATTCTCTAACACTCGAAATTTTATAAATTCTCCCTGGAAATGGAATGAGTCGAGGGTTAAAATTTGGTTTAAAATTTGAACTCTTTCCTCTCAATGATTGGAAAAAGGTCCATTTTAATAAAAGGACACAAACTAATCACGCTCCACCACTTTACCCTGAATATTTCCTCGCTGTAGCCCCAGTGTCGATGGGATTACTCAATATTACCACCAGTTTTACCTGAAGGAATGGAACAATTCCAATTCCTCTCAACATCATCGGTCCCCACCATCTTACCCAAATAGTAATGACCCGATGCATCCCAAAGAATTACCAGCAAAATAAAGAAATTCGTCTCACCGAGACTTTCCATGAAAGTCCCGTCGCCTTTTATCAGGCGACTGATACTTGTTGGAGTAAATTAGAGAGAAAAAAAATTATATCATACAAAAAATACCTACCGCGGCTACTTACGTACGGAAGTTAACACAAATTTTTAAATGCTTTATATACTTAATGTTCATTTTTTTTTACTGATTGATTTAAGGTGATAATTGAGTACTTGTGCAAGTGACACGCGAGGAAGGCTGACCAGCGCGTACGCTATTCATTTGGCAAAGTTCCCCAGTCTTCGGTTCGTTTCAATCTCCAAAGAGGCAATTACCTGGTGCGCTTTTTTTATTATTCGTTTTTTTTAAATTACTTACAGAGACCAACCGTGCGCAATTATTACGATTTTTTTATATTTTCTATTATGATTGTATATGTAATTTGACCCTAGTAGAATTAAAGCACGAGTGTATTATTTTTTAACGCAATCCTCATTGTTTTTTTTTTAATGTTTTATTTTAATTATTATCGAAAATATTTTGCAATTGCTCTTTAGCTGTAAATCGCACAGGAGTCGTCAATAATCGCATAATAAATTCCTTTTCAGAAAAATTTCTTCTCTTTATTCTCTTTGGTTCCTTTAAATTTTAAAATTGTCCAAGTTTTTTAAAACTCCGTATTCCCCCGACAATTACAACGAAAAAAGAAATAGTGTCACTGATAACATTCTCGCGGAAAGATAGATTGGACCTCCGCGAAAATTTGTTCATCTTTTTTTATTTTTTTATAACCACAGTAATAGTTGTTAGCAACTCCTGTGCAATGTAGATTTAATGAGCAATTGCTAAATATTTCAGCTAATAAATATGAAAAAACAATGGAGATGACGTTCGGAGGACAACCCATTCGAGTCTCAATGAACAAAATGCTCGTTCAGGGGGAGGAGATGAGGAATTTAATCACATTTTCTCGTCATACCATTCATTCGCATACCTGAGCTCTGGTGATCAATTAAGATTCATTCAGTGAAGGCTAGTTGGTATTTTTTGAAGACAGGAGACGACCCAAGGAAGGGCTTTGGCGCAGAATAAATTAGTATTCTATATCGAAATTGATATGCTTGAGGACTTGTGTGCGACAAGTGCAGAGATTGGTAAGTAGTGGATTTTAAAATCCAGCGATCATTTAGTGGACTTTGTGGAATACAGAAGAGATCTGTCTACAGAAGAGATTATGGGCATTATTTCGTAATTAATGAAGAGTTGTCGGTATCCGGTGGAACAGATTTCAAGAAAATTATCCACAATTAAACAGGGACCACAGAATAATCCTCTCACTCTCTCTCTCTCTCTGTCTCTCTGTCATAAACATTCATCAGTCGCCCAATTTTTTGTCTAAATTTCAAGAAAATAAATAGCAAATATGGATATTAAAGCACGCCGTTCCATCAATGGACTCCCTGAACCTTGAACCGTTGAGGATTATTAAGGCCCGGGTGTAATAGTTCGTAACCTCGACATCCCCGTGACTAATTACAAGAATAATAATGATCACAGCATAAGCAACCCTAATTTCCCACCTCCGTGAATGATTTCTGCAAGTCGGGAATGATGTCTGCTCACGATTTGATCAGTACTTCGGGTGTAATGAGTGACGGAGATTTCGAGGTGATGAATTATTACACCCCGCCCTTAAATTTAAATACCGAAAACTAGAAGCCCACCAATCAATTTCAATGTAGAACGCTAATTAATGATTCTCGTCACTGAATTGGGATGCGATTTTGATAATAACTGGAGTGAAGAGAAACTTGATAAATCAATTTTAATATGTAAATGTGGATTTATCGCAGAATCTAATGATTTTAGAGGAATATCTCCTGGCATTCTCTTGTAAAGGCATTGTTTTCTGGGATAATTACGTTACGAAATATAAAAATTGATATTTTTGCAATCGAGACGCAAGTCACATTCAACATTTTCCCGATTTACTTCGTAAATGAATGACTCGACGAGAAAATATTCGGAGATTTTCTTTCGTTCGAGAACATTTCATTATGAAGATAAATTAAAAAATATGGAAAATTGATTTGTTTTGTTGTGCCACGTTTTACACTTCACTTCAAGTGAAGAAATAACCATCAAAATCATTAAATGCCTTTCATCAAAATGTAATGTAAACAATTCTTCTGAAATTTTGAATGCCCCTCCCAATTAATTCAAAAATGGAAACGTCCAGGAAATTCTAAAGTCGTCTTAAGAATTGAATGAAAGCTAGACAATACCCTACTACTGAATATCTAACTGATAACAAACTCACAACTTGTCAGAGTCTCTAGCAATTTTCAATCCCAAATGGACAAGCCCTCCGTAAACTCGTTAAAAATGTGAGCAATAAATTTGCAAAAGTGGACAAACAATCACATCCCCGCAAGCTTCCTCCAAAGAAATTCCAGGATAATTAAACAGATTTATTCTCCATTCTAGCAATTTTCCCCAACTAATCTCATTCAATCCTCAAATTGGCAAAATAATTGGATAATCTACGAACTGTAACGTCTCAAGACAAGGGTAAACAGACTCTAACAAACGTTTTTCTTTCTCTTTTGTTGTATGTTGGATCTTACCACACATACAAACCTATCATATTCAGGCAGGTTCAGGGATTTTGCATGGAATAGTGAACGGCACTAGTTGCCGGCAGCGGCCACCACGCTGTACCAAGAACAAGATAAAAACTGCATTAATCAAGACAGCCAGTAATTGTCCTTTTTTTGGTTATTAAATCACAGTCACTGTTGCTTTAGCAATAGTCATCAGGAGATCAACTGTCACTGGGTATCGACATTTTTTACCAATTGGGGTATCGCCTGCATTGGGTGGTGACCATTATCCGGTTTTATTCACTAGACTGGGACCCACACCTCACCAAAATTATTAGCTGAGAGTGACGCTATTCAACGAGAGCACCAAACTCAAGGGTCAATCGAGGTCTTTTGGTTGAGATTTTTTTGAGGGTTTCTTTTGTTTTTTTTGAGGGGGCGGTTGAGTCTTTCGACGGGGGTTTACTTACAGTGCATATCCCTTTCGTGCTCATACTCAATGAATGCGTACCCCCTGGGTTTTCCATTAATCGTATTGTGAATTACAACAATCTGAAATTGAATAATAGTTCGGTTTTTTATTTTTGTGGAAAAATTTTGTAAATGAGACTATATTAAACTGTCGTCTAGCTCTTGATTACTTTCAGTGACAAATGTTGAAAGTTTTTAAAAATTGTTTATCTGTTTTTAAAATGTCTCATAATTTATTTATTTTTCTTACCTTCTTTACAGGTCCATAAACCTCGAATTCCCTCCTGAGTTTAGACTCTGACGTATCGTAATTCTGAAAGCGGAAAATTTTCCAATGTGAACGATCAATTGAAAATTAATGTCAACGAAAAATAGGAAGTGGTGATGAACTTACGATTCGAGCAATGAAGAGGGTTTTGAATGGATCAGCAGTGACATTCGGTATCCCAGCTGGATCCCAGACTGCAATTTCCTGCTCTAATTTATAGGCAACTTGCTCGGCGCGCTCACGTCGTCGCCTCTCCAATCTCTCCTCCCGTGTCTCGACACGAACGGGCGGAGGTGTGTCCTTGGGATCCTGGAAATGTTAAACCCATTTGTAATTGATGAATGCCTCATGCAGTCGTAATAGTGGTAATGCGAATTTAATTGTCCCTCCGAAAATTTAAGAGGGGTAACAAAACGTTTGAGTCATTATGTTAATTCTAACTTCTGTTAATTATTTTCGAGCCATTGTAAAATCTTTATTAATTGTTCGATTGTTGTTGGTATTTGAAATATTTTGGAGACCCCAACAGATGGAGGTTATAATATTCCCAAATTCTTCGCCATGAATAATCATTGTACCTCAACAAAAAATTAAGGATTATTGATAAACATCTGCCAAACGGTCCAACAATATTATATAGCCCAAAAAAATAGTAACTCTTCTCTGGGAATTGTTTGCTAATTATCATCGTTATATTTCTTCACAGCAATTGTTTTTAGACGTGTTCCCCAGGGTCTCCAATAACCTCTAACGCCTCAAACGTCCCTTTCTATGATTAAGGTGCAATTGTTTTTTTTTTTCGAAAGTTCAATTCCCAAGAAACATGTTAAAAACTCCAAGGAAAACGTCACTTTAAGGAAAAACACGAAAAAATGAGGGCTTTTTATGTTAGGTAGTGTGGAAAACAAGGCTAGAAATTACCTCAAAATATTTAAGAAATGCCCCGACGCCAACGTATCCTCCATTCTTCTTCTCATGCGGTAGTTTGCTGACTGGCGGTAGGTAGGGTATTGGATCTCTCGGTGCAAAGAGAGCCAACAAATTCGGTGGTAAAAACTGCGTCATTTTTGGCACTTAGCATTCACATCCATTAGTTAATAAATGCACTCGCTTTAATAACACTTCCTGGGAAATAAAACTCCCGGAATGAGGAACAACAAGAGGTGGACTACGTGCTTCTGCTCAGACTGGCCACTAGTCCACTCCTGCGTAACAATATATGTATTTTTACTTCACACAAGAATCCAAAATGGCGGAGAGTGGGCAGTGGCGCCACTAATGAATTTTTTTTGGGAGGGGGAACTGCCCTCCTGCCGTTCGAAGAAGCTTATTATTTTTGTCAACTTTTGTCACTTTATCTTTGATAAATATTTAGCTGGTAATTTGGTGGAATTCGCCGGTGTATAATTAGAATTGGTCGGTTATTCATTTTTTTTAAATAAATTATTTTGGAAATCGGGAGCTTCATTGTATTCAATCAAAAAAATATTCATTCGATGCACAATAATTTGGTGGTTGCGATAATCAAGTTTTCATAATTTGTCAGTGTATGGTTTTTTCAATGAAAATTAAAAATCAAATGAGTTATTTAAATGGCCATGTCACTTACCATCAGAGTCCGAAAGCAGATCAGCTGTTCTTTCAAAAATGTCAACAAAACCGAAGTGCTGCAGCTTCTGGAAATTTTTTTAAAGAGATTTACCTTTACTTTTCAGAATAATTTTCGAGACAAATGGCTGAATACTCTGATATCGTGAAGTGCCATCCTCTCCTGGTATTGATCTCCGAGAAACCGATGACTTGGTACGGTTTTATGATTGTTAATAAGGACACCAGAGTCGAGATGAAACTCTGCGTGCAACATTATCCGGAATTGAGAGGCGCTAGGGTTAATTTTGGTGAAGAAATTTGTCTTTTTCAAGGAACAGACTTCAAGAGTAAGTTCAAGGAGTTGTTGGCGAAAGCCACTTCTGTCCTTTCATTTCTGAGACAGCTGCAGGGGCTGATGGTACGTTAAATGATTTTTTTGTCTTGTTTATCGATGATAAATCAATTGTTGTTTGCCACCAATTTCAGTGGTGAGTGCATTAACTTATTTATTTTTTAAGTTAACGTTTGTGAAGTGAAATCAATAGATTTCATATAGAATGAATAAAAATTTTAATTGCGAATGAACTCTTACTAATGCGTAAATTGATTTTGTCTGTTTGGAAATTAGGAGGGGATTCTTAAACAAAAGACCAATGAATCAATGAAAAAATCAAATTTCTTCAATAAGGACATGTTGCAGGAGCTTTCTACAGTCATGAAAGAGCCAGTGAGTCCCGAAGTCATTCTTCAGATGATAGATTCATTTTAATTCAACGAAATTACCTGAATTAATAAAGATTGGTCTATTCAGGGCTTCGAGGTCCAGGGAAATAATGATCTCAGCGCTATAAAAATCATTTACAACTGCATATCAGTTACTCTCAAGCCAGAGAATACAACGAGTAGGGCTTGGGCTCTAGTTTCCTCAGACTTACCGGAACTTCCTAATTGGCCCGCCTTTGACAAGTGCATTACAACTTTGATGGATGCTGCCAAGACGCTCAAGTCGAGGGTGAATGCTCTAGAAGAGGTTTGGCTAGAATTGGCAGAGATAGACGAGTAAGTATTTATTTGAAAAATTAATAACCATTGAATAAATGTCCATCAAGCTCAATAGATGAGACCACTCCTCCATTTTTTCTGTAAAACCAATTAAGGGTTTTAGGGTTTAAGATTTTTATTAATTCCACTGATGAAATACTTTTTTTAAGGAATTGTTGGGTGATAGATCCTACAACTCCCAAACCGTGTCATTTATACAGAAGAATTCACGTAAATGCGGCTCTCTCCCTTCTTATCAAGCTCAATCCTCTCGACTCGACGGGCATACCTGAGATGGAACTCCTGGGGAGCGATAAAGAGGTCACCAAGTGCAAGGAAATTCTCAGTGAGAATTTGTGCAACTGGGACTTTGACAGAACAATCCCTGAAAATATTGTAGAACTGTTGGAGATTGGCGAATTGCCCCAGCGTCCAACGGAGGAGTCCAAGGATGGCGACGCCATTTTCCAGGACGGCGACTGCTGCATCTGCTTCTCGAAGAAAGCGGAGGACGGAAAACTCCCTTCCGAGATTTGCGGCAATGAAAAATGCAGGAAACATTTTCACAGTTCGTGTCTGTTGGAGGTGAGTTTAGAGAAATGTTTTCAATAATTCTGGCAATTACTCCAAATTATGCTCTTCTTTGTTCTCTTTCTCTTTTACTAATTGGTGAGATTTTATTATGTCTTGAATTATAGTGGCTGCAGACAGTCACGGGGAAGCAAATGTTCTTTGATCGATGCCACGGCACCTGTCCCGTTTGTAAGGAAAACATTTCCTGTGCTATTAAAGCTCGATGAGAGTGATTAGTTATTTATTTATCATTATTATCATTCGTTACTTCCTTTGGTGACCGGTTCTTCTGATCGATTTCTGGGCTGAGATCGCCCCCATTAGTAAACAAATAAAATCATAACTGAGCTTGGAATATCAACTGAAGAATTGTCCATATATTTTTATTAAATTTTAGCTAAAATCAATGTAACAAATTCATTCAAAAATGTGATAATTAAATTTCCAATTGCTTAAGCATTTTTTCAATAAACTGTTGAATTCTTTATTCCCACAAACGAGAACCAACGTCTCCTTAGATTTCTCATTCTCCAGAATATCTGCCACAATTTGTTGGCTTATCCTCCCATATTTTATTCGTACACCATTGACATCACCTTCACCTAAAATGAATTTGTTATTTCAGTCCTCAACGTTTCATGATTGGAGCTCTATATAATTGCTTTACCTAGTGTACTCAGTTGAAGAGTGCAATCGACATTCCAATAATCCGTCAACAGTTGTATCTCTTTTTTTAATGGTATTAGTTCAATGGATTTTAATCCAATGATCATGTGAACCCTCGTTTCCTCCAGGTCATCCTCAGCGATTGTCTTAGCGATTGGGTACAATGCAGCAATTCCACTGCCAATCCCAAGCATGATGATCCTTCGGAAGGAGTTGCGAGAGTAGCGAAAGTCTCCGTAAGGCCCTCTCACTCGAATTCTCTCCCCCTTTTCCATCCCCCTTAATTTATTCGTGAAGGGGCTGTTTTTGTAAATTCTCGCTAATAATTGGAGACTTCGAGCTGACCAAGATATTGGGGTGAAGGGTCTCGTAAATACGTCGATATTTATCATTATGTGTTGACCAATGTTCAGATAAATTTCTTCTTCAAACTCTGAAGCTAAAAAAGTTTTTTGGAATTAGCTTAAATCGTCCATGAAAGCCCTTTTCTGACAATTTTTATAAATCACAAATTGCTATGGGAATAATTAAATATTTAACACAAATATTATTCTTCATTTTTGTTCTAAGCAAGAATTACCTGGATATATCAACCATATCAAGGAGTACTCATCATTCAGATCAATCCTGGTATCGACATAAAAAATCTTATAACTCAAAGCCGCCAGAATATTACGTTTCTCCCTAACACTTTGTTTCTCCTTAGTCTCCCAACATTTGACTAATTTCTTGTGAACATCGAATATGCATGGGCTGCAGCCATTCCCACAGCAATCCTCCTGATCTGGAGTTTTAGGCCTCTCCATATCCTCCATAATTAATCCATTTACCAGCAGCAACGGCTACTAATTTATTCAATGAAACTTCTAATTGAACAATTTATTCTCATCGATCTTTTCCACTTTTCATCTGGTGATAGGGTATTTACATATAAAAAACTTGAGACTTGATTGTTGTCACACAACACACAAGCAAGCAAGCATGCACGCACACCCACACAGGTCATATGATCAACAGTGAACAGCTGACTGTCATCAGTCCTTTTCTACAGCACAACAATCAGCAAGTCCAAGCTTAAACAAGTTTAATGCACCGATGACTTGGAAAAGGATTATATTTTTGTGGAAAAAAGGAAAGCACGTGTTTTCCTAGTAGATTATCTATCACTTCGAGTGACGTAGTGTCTAGATATAGTTAGTGTACTAGTGACATGCAACGCGAGACAAAGCGAATGTTTAGTCGCAATATCACGAGATGCGATGACAATGACTTCTAGCAATTGATGTTCAGAGTACGTATGAATGGATTCAATAATTTGTAAGTTAATTCGAATGAGCTTCACTGATTGAGTGGGAAAATATATAATGGGTGCCTTTAATTTTCAGCAGCCTTGACCTCCATGATTTCTGAGTGTTTTTCCAATAGTTTTTCGACGAGAATCAACAATGGAATGTGAAGATAACCCTGGCAGACTCTCGGCATGGCGACGTTACAACTGTATCGAAATACCAGTTTTTTTGTGTGTCTGTGCTAGCGGAATGACAGGTAATAATGCACTAGAGTTCACAGAGAAGGTCAGTAGGATTGTAGTCTTCTTGCTCGAATTTTTTGTGTAAGATAAGAGAAAAAAATCAGGACAAAAATAATTTTATTAAGTTAGATCCCTTGAGGTGTTCATTTGTAATGAATGAATCAATTGATGGTGATGTGCTCTAGCGACAGTATTCGCGGACCTGATTCTCTATCAAACGTGTCGTCTGATTGTGGATAAATCCCACTACGACACCTGCGATGTACTGCACGATAACAGCAGTAGCCAAGCTGCAATGGACCTGGAGAAGTTGATTCAGCCTCGAGCGAGTTATATTCTCCTCTGCAAATCCCTCATTGAAGGTATACTCCCGGCTTTTCTGTCCCTGTTCCTGGGGCCCTGGAGTGATAAATATGGAAGAAAGCCCATTTTAATCGCAGCGTTCACAGGTGTTTATGAACAATCCACGAAAATTAGAAAACAATAAAAGGGGGAAATAATTAATTTCACTAAATCAGGTCATTTAACCAATAAATATGTTAATCAAAATGATAACATCGCTATTATTGATATTATTAGATTAGATTAGCGAGGCTTATCCTTTGTTTCTATTAATATAGCTCCGTTTCTGACATTTATCATGCTCTCCACTTTGACCCTGTGGAATCTGAATCCCTGGACTTACCTGATCGCCTCCATTCCTCGTGCCTTTCTGGGGGGATTGTGTCTGCTGATGTTATCAACATTTTGTTACATCTCCGACGTGACAAATAGTGAAAACAGGGCCTGGCGGTTGGCGCGCTTTGAGAATTCTCTCACTGGGGGCCTCGTCGTGGGGACCTTAATGGGTCCCCTTATCTTCCAGAAGTACGGCTACACCGTTTTATTCATCACTGCAGCTGCAATATCTGGGGTTGCCTTGCTTAATATTATATATTTGATACCCGAAAGTGTTAAAAGCTCGTCAGCCGTGAGTAAAGTCGTTTATCATCTTTTAACGCTACATTTATTTGGTATATTAACGGAACAAGTCGCGTAATGGACTGACGAGTAATTGAAATGCATTGATTAATTTTTCCTCAGCACCAGAGATGGACGAGTCCCTTTGATTTCTCCCTCGTCAAGGAATTATTTCAAACGGCGACGAAAAAAAGGCCCGGGCTAGACCGCTTGACCCTCTGGACTTGTTTATTAATTCTGTCTCTTTATGTTGTCTCCATAAATGGAGAACAAAGTATGGGATATTTATTTGTTAGCGCGAGGTTGGGGTGGAGTGTCGTCCAATACTCGGAGTTGATGGCTTTTGGAACTATTCTCGTTATTGCTGGCAATTCTTTGGGAATTAAAATTCTCAGATGGATCGGTGAGCGAGACAAATAACATGTTTCTTGAGTTTATGATATAAGAGAAGAGAATATTTTTGAATATAAAAACAAAATTGAAAAATGATTTAAATTATTCAATAGATAAACGAATAAATAAAAGGGAAAATATTTCAGGTTTTTCGGAGTTAACTTTGGCAGTCATTGGAACGCTCTCGTCATTCACTGGAGCGATGGCGACTGCTTTTACATTTAAAGCGTGGCATATGTATTTAGGAAGTGGTTTAGCAGTATTCTGCGGTCTTCTATCGCCTTCCATGCGCTCGATCCTCTCGAAATCTGTACCTCCAGCGGACGTCGGTGAGAAGATCAGGGAAATTATGAGTTTACCTGCAATTGTTTTATTAATCTGTCGAAATTTTATGAAATTTATTGCATGAACTTAGAAAATCATTTAACGAAAAATTATAATCTAAAAAATACGTATCTCATATTGATTTGGGTAATAACTATTTTATGGCTATTTTATTTTGATTTTAGGGAAAGTGTTCTCACTGGCTACTTCCATAGACTCCACTCTTCCGCTGGCTACAAACTCTCTGTACACTCTGCTTTACGCTAATTACATGCCGCCGTATTATCCTTCCCCCGTCTATTTATTTTCTGGTTCGTTATTTGCATGCATTCTTCTGTTGATCGTATTTATTGATAAATATCGGATGAGCCATCGCAATGATTCTGTTTATAATTCTCTTGTGGAGGAAAATTGATGTTAATTGCTCAATTTAGTAAAAGCGTAGGAATAATTTTCAGTTTTTCAATCCTTGAGAAGTAAAGAAGGTATATTAAATGAGAAAAAATGCAAGGGTTTACTTCTAATTAAAGTAGTAATTTTCAAAGAAGTATTTTTCAGAAAAAAAAATATTCAACGAAGAAATTGAAGAATGTCAAAAATCATCCTTTAAATTTAGCTATTGTCCAGATCAACTTTTCATGATTGTGATAAAAAAAAACTGTGATTTATGATTTGGAAAGATAAATTAGAGATTACACTGTTGATTAGTGTATTTATAAACCGAAATTTTCAACGATAATTTATACAATAAAGATCCTTTTATTAAAATCGCAAATTTAGTTTTATTCGTCATAAATGTCTGATAGATTAATAAGAAAATCAGAGGGCAGGTAAATATTGACGATAAAATATTCTCATTTCACCGGGTAGGGTCTGACAATTCCAGAACCATCATAATAATCGACAAAGTCTCCTGATTTATATTGCTGGTCTGTGAGGACTTGAACGAGACGATTGACAGTTTGCTCGGTCGTCAGCTGCTGATTTCTCTCTCTAATGCCGGTTATTTTCTGCCGCTGGTCAGCATCAGCTGCACTCGTTGACAATGTCCTCAACATTTCAGTTTCCACTGGCCCCGGAGAATAATTGATGACATTAACATCGGGATATTCTTCAGCAAAGACCTACAAAAATTGTTACTTGATTTCTCGCCTCCTCTCCACCACTCACTTATTTATCTTCTATTTATATTCCTTTATCTTTCTTCCTATCTATATTTTTCTTTATCAATCACTTCCCGTTATCTTTGTAATCTTATTTCTCTTACCTTGAAGTACATCTGCCTGGCGGCTTTTCCCGAGCAATAATAGCCCACAGATTTCATCGGTTGAATTGCACTCAACGAAGTGATATTGATAACAATTTTTTTAGTCTTTGTATCGTCCTTGAATAATTTCATGACGACGGAGTTGAGTACAGCTGGAGAGAAGACGTTTAGATCGTAATATTTCCTCCACTCGTCGAAATCACTCATGTCAATTGTGAATTTCGACAAATCCCCAAGGGACCCGACATTGTGGACTACAATAATTCGATCGAACTGCTCCTTGTTCTGAGTTTTCTTTATTATCTCTGGAGAGAAAAAACAAGAGACATTCACTTAACTCGTACTAAAATTTTTCATCGTTATTGAGTGATCATAAAACATGATAAAATAAGGCATAATAAAATTGTATGTAAAATGACAAAACTGCGACATCCTGACAATCCCCTCTATAATTCCTGAAATACCCGACTCTACGAACCCATCACAGACAGATTCAAGAAATTGACTACCGTTTAGCAGGAGAAGCCAGGGAGCTGCCACCTGACGAAGAAACTTTTCTTCCCTATTCCGATTTTCGTGAAGAATTAAAAAAAAATCCTTTGCCTGGCGGGCCTATCGATTCTAAGAATCGAGCGACCCGGTTAGTCGATTATCATTCGATCGTTGCTCGATTGTGATGTCGAGTCTGGGTCGCTTGAACGACCTACAATCGAGTTCCCTGAAAGTCGATTACGAGTCGATTCAAGCTGGAAATCTGTTGGAATCGAGTATAAGTCGATTAAAAACCGATTATAAGGAAATTGTTTCAATCGAAAGGAAATTCACATTGAGACTCGATTCCAACAGATTCCAGCTTGAATCGACTTGCAATTGTCTGTCAGGAAACTTAATAGTAGGTCGTTTAAGCTACCTACACTCGACATCACAATCGACCATCGATCGAATGGTAATCGACTAAGCGGGTCACTCGATTCTTAGAATCGACAGTCAGTCGAATTTGAATCGACGGGTCCGTTAGGTTTCTCGACCATCAGAGGAGTGTATCTTATAATCTCTATTTTTAAAAATTAATCAACCAAATATTAAGCCATTTATGTTATTGCCCTTCTATTTTACGATTCCCTTTATCACCAAAAGTAAAACATTGCATATAACTTATAACAAAAAAGCTCGTAGAAAAAATGTAAATTCCAGGCTGAAGGTCCTCGAACAGTGGCCAGTCACGAGCTGCTTTACGCACCACTTTACGCACGAAGACCGGTACCGAAAAGTGAATTTTTTGGGCAGATGTTGCAAACAAAAAATCCACTTTGCCCTCAAACCTCCCCTCAAAGCGAATTTTCGCATCGCCTTTTTCGCCATGTGTGATCGCCTAGCACTCGTGCGAAAAAGTGCTACTTTACGCACTAGTTGCACAATATACTATTCTCATTCTTTTAATGAGAAAATGTCTGCAGGTGTAGGAAAAGAAGACATTTCCCTCGAGAGTGAATAATTTCGAAGAAAACTAGATATACATTACCGGACAACTGTTGAGCAGTGGCAACCGACAGATCAACGCCCTTCAAGCTCACGGAGACCTGTTTTGAAAGATTATTGGCTGTTTCCTTCAAGCCGCTCTCATTCCTCGCTAGGAGCAACAGTCTCGAGCCTCTCTCCAGTAATGCCGAAAACGTCACAGCAATTTGCCTGCCAATTCCCTGGCTAGCGCCGGTTATCAGCAGGAAGACCTTTCCCGAGAATATTCCAGCTACCATGACCGCACTTGACGAATAAATAACTCGTTCGTGGGCTTTTAATTATTGACCAGACATCCTCGCAGGCCTGATTGACACTGTCCGATTACATACGACAGGGATCTACTAGTAGTATTAATAAGTGAGGTCTGGCGCTAGTAGTCGTTGATAAACTCTGACTTGCTCTGATGTTGATTGACATGTGGTGATAACATGTGATGTATTGTAGATTTAAATTCCCGTGGAAGGGTTATCCTGAGCGATGTCTGATTGCTTTAATAACTAATCAATTGAACGGAACCATGAACTTAACGCTAATTAATTTACATAAAATTCGTTTGACTGCATAGGAAAGGGAATGTCAAGGGATTTATCAACAAAATGTGCAATTTTAAGTGTTTTTATTCTTTGAAAATTATTCAGAAGAGTTCGTGTTGTTGATTTGTGTACCTGGTTCCGACTAATAGCACTAACGAAGTGATTAGTATACTTGCCAATCATCTATTTTGTGCACTATAATATTTTAAGTTAAATGGCTGAAGATTTTAAGCCAGGTACAATGCAAAATTGAGAAAATGCTTTAAGAGAAAAGGGACACCTTCGTTAGCATGGCAATTTGTAAATAGACATCGTTTCATTTGATGGTCCGCATACGGTCAAGATCAATTATTATGTTGTCTGATTATTATTTTTCAAAGTAAGGAAGTAAAATTTATTCATTATCCATTTTATAATATTTAATTCTACCAATGATATCAGCAGAATGCTTCGGAACTATAATTTTTCTCTTATTGTTTCTAGTCATATTAATTTTACTTTGACAATTTGTACGCGTGTTTCTCTCATTAAACTCGTGATTGAAATCATCTGCAATCGCATGAAATCATTGAAATCAGTGGAAATTACATTAAAATCGATTTCAGTTTGAAATCATTGATCATTCAGCTTTGGGGGTGAATAGCTCCCAAAACGTCGTTTCATTTTTTTGTTCTAAATATCATCAGCTAATTTTTAACTCGTCAAATTTCAAATTTCAAATTTCAAGGGCAGTCCTCAAACGCATCACTTCTGCATTTATCATCTGCTTTAGAAAATTCGTTTAGCCCCCGAATGAGTATTTCCGCTTCTTATAAAAAGACTTCATAAAAAAAGTAGTTGGTCATTGCTCCAATTGAAACGTTTAATTATTTTCATATTAAAAAAAAAACAGAAATTTATTCAGAACAGGTGAGTTTGATCCTTCAAATATCGTCGTAATAGTCTACATGAGCCGCCGATTGGTATTTCTGATCTCTGAGGATATCTACCAGACGATTGATAGTCTGCTCAGTCGTCAATTGTTTATTATCAGTCCTCATATCATTTATTGTCTTTCGCCATTCCGGATCACATGACGTTTCACCGAGAACCCTCAGCATAGCCGTTTCCACTGGCCCTGGTGAATAATTGAGGACATTCACGTTCGGAAATTCCAACGCGAAAACCTGAGGAGAATCAGTCTCTTTACTATTGGATCTGCTTCAAGTTTCAGATATTTCAAATTTCGCCGGCGGATATTTTCTTCAAATAAATAAACGTCAATGACAAACGTCAAGAGAATTTTCCAAAAAAGTACAAGTTTCTGTGAATTTTTTATCGCTGAGGAATCATTGTCCCTTCTCCCGACTAATTTTTTTCTCCATCTTGTCTGACTTACCTTAAAATACATCTCTCTCGCAGCTTTTGCGGAGCAGTAATAGGCCATCGACTTGACCGCTTGTATAGCACAGATTGAAGTAATGTTGATAACAAGTGTTTTTATTTTCTTATTCTCCTTGAACAAGCTCATCACAACAGAGTTAAGTACAGCCGGTGAAAAAACATTCAAATCGTAGTACCTCCTCCACTCGTCGAAATCACCCATATCGGCGGTGAATTTCGACAGATCACCGGCTGATCCGACGTTGTGGACAAGAACGGTGCGATCAAACTGCATTGGGTCGATCAACTCGTTCATTATCGCTGTATAAAAAATTGCAGTTGATAAACTCGTTTCAATATATGAAATTCCCGAAAGTATTTCGCCGATTAGTTATTTTCCGAAAAGGTCAGGGCGTCTGCCGATAGCCATTCCCGCCATTCACGCCATTCAAGGAGGCATATCATTTTTTTCTGTATCACAAATTTTTAGCTTCCCGATAGGGAGCTATTGGTGTCACCCAAAATGGTATCTTTCGTAACAAGTGAAAAAAAAAGGGTTTTTGGCGAGAAGAAGACTCGCCTTCGGCTCGTGATATAATCCCACGAGTCAAAAACCACTTTTTTCACGAGTTACGAACATGATTTTTCATCTCAATGTGTCGAAAAAGTACTTTTTTGCAATACCCGCCGAAAAAGTATATTGTGCAACTAGTGCGTAAAGTAGCACTTTTCGCACGAGTTGTGCATCGCTTGCAGGAGTGGCCGGCTTTACCGGCCACCAGTACTAGGCGATACGCCCGTGTTGCACACCTAATTTTTTGCAATACCTGCCAAAGTTCGCTTCGCGGGGAGATTTGGAGGGCAAAGTGTTTTTTTTGTGTGCGCAGTGCAGAAAAGTCAAGGTCATGTGTCAATTGAAATCCGAGTGCGTAAAACAAAGCTTTACGCACGAGTTTCACGAGTTCAAAGTGAAATCTGAGTGCGTCAAGCGAAGCTTTACGCATGAGTGTCACTTTACGCACGACCTCTGACTTTTACGCACACTGTGGGGAAAAATACCACTTTACGCACGAAAAACTGTACCGAAAAGTGAACTTTATGCCATAGGCGCCCGTAATCACGCGATTTACAGGCACAACCACATAAAATATTGTATAAAACTTGTGCGTTATAGTGTTTTTTCGTTCACGCTCTCGCGCACGCGTGTCACCCCGTCGAGGCGATTTTGATCGCGATCGATAGGCATTGACTTTGTCTAGCTCCCCTTCGGACGGGAGTAAATTTCCCCCGCTCTTTTTCGAATTGTTTAAAGTGAAATTCTCTCACCCGTTGTAAAACTTCTGAAAAAGGGTGTCCAAATTTCCACGTTAATAGTTCAGCCTATCGGGAAGTTCGTTACGAGGCTCGTCAAAGGCCGAATAAAAGACGAGAAGAACAATAACAATGGGAGCGAGTGTAGCAGGCGACCAACAACCCTGACCAATTTTTTAATTTTTTGCGATATTTTTCTCTCTTAAAACTACTTATTAGCTAGTTAACAAAAAGGGAAATACTATTGCATGCCTACATTCTCTTTGACCTCAAGTAGCATCTATTATCGTCAAGAAATTCAGATATTACCGGACAATTGATCGGCAGTGGCAACCGATAAATCAACGCTCTTGCATTCCACAGAAACTCGTTCGGGAACATGAGCTGCAGTTTCCTCCAGGCCTTTCTCACTCCTCGCTAGGAGTAACAGCTTCGAGCCCTTCTCCAGTAATTGTGAAAAAGTCACAGCAATTTGCCTGCCAATTCCCTGACTGGCCCCGGTAATCACGAGGAAGACCTTTCCCGAGAGGGCCTCGACTGTCATGACTTGACGGTCAATTAATAACTGTTTAGAATTTTCTTAATTTTTTTAATCAACAGATTGTCATACTACCGCACGTCTGACTGCGCACGGGATGTATCTACTGTTAGTACTACTTAACTGGCGCTAGTAGTCACGGAACGTGGTCCGCCTGTGACTTGGGTGAGTCGAAGTGGTTAAAGATGTTACTACTACTACTACTACTCCTATTTCCATTCTGTTTTCCCTCCATTTTCCATGTCGTCCTGCGGATAAACTTGTATAGGTAGTAAATAATTTGAATCGTCATTTTCGTTATCTTAATTTAATTATATATAGATTATATGGCTAATTTCACTTCGTTTTCAATTATTTTTTCGTTTATTATTTCGACCCCGTCGAAGAGATTTTAATTCTTTCACAACTCCGGAGGCAGAAATTCGACCAATCAATTTAATCTCCTATTTCCCCCTTCCTTGAAATTGCAATGTAATTGTAATTAACATTTCACTTTTATTTCTGTCTTGGCTTTTCAATATTACGCACAACTCGTAACACGTGACTAATTTTCTCACTCTTATTATCATCTGTATAACAGCATTAATAACGAATTGAACATTTGAGCACATGACTTGAGCACATAACGTCAGATAAAATTGCTGAATAACTGCTTTAAAAAATGCAAAAAAATTCGCAAAGGTCCTCAATGTTCTAAATGCTCTTAAGATCACTCATTGATTCCGAGGTAAATAATTTGTTTGAAATCATTTATTCAACCAACTGAAACAGTTACATATAAAGCTTTTAACTTATACGAGAGCCTTAAACCTTCGGAATGTATATTTTCATTTGACGAAATAGTAAACAATAAATTTAATTACCAATAATTAATAATAATAAGAAAATAATCTAAACGCGGATTCCGCGGGCATTGGCTTCGCCCTGGAATTTCGCTCTGTACTCGTCATTGGGATCGTATTTGGCGGCGAGTTTCTGCCAGATTTTTGGACGCTGAAAAAAAAAGGAGAACAAAATTGAAACAACAAAGCAGTGAAAGCATGTTTTGAATTATTTTCTTTTTCGCCGGTTGGAAAAAACCCCGGGACTGGGACTGGGACGGATCTTATAGCCCGTGAGATCTCAATCTAGGGCAGGTGAAAGTTGAACGAGTTTTCAGAGCCTTCGGTCTTCAAGCGTGGGACAGAGAGAAAAAGTGGGAAATTAAGAGGCGTTCATGTAACACGTTTCATTGCAATTGGAGTCATAACTCGTTTTCTCGTTACACGAGGTAGAGGTGGGCTTTGAGAAGGTGAACGTACCTCGTTTACCAAAAACCGGATGACCTTCTCACTGCCTGCCTTCTGTTTTTCACTACATTTGCTGCAACCGTTGGCGAGGGCGTCGGGGAGCGAGGCTGAAATTAAAATTATGAGGATCTTAGAAGAACTGTTGAAAAGTATAATTTTCATCGCGCTGTGTCGGAAAAGTAACTTTTCAGTCACTCTCTGGTTTTCGTTGAGGGACTGAAAAGTGCTTTTCCGACACATTGAGATGAAAAATATTGTTCGTAACACGTGAAAAAAGTGGTTTTTGACTCGTGGGATTATATCACAAAGTAACTTTTCAGTCACGGTCTGCTGCACGTCGAGTGACTGAAAAGTGCTTTTTCGACACATTGAGATGAAAAATGTCACTTGTTCCAAAATATACTATTTAATTATCTCATTGTCTATAGAATTTGAATTTAACAATGGACAACAACACTTCTCGTTTTGTACTAGAGCCTTGAATTACAAATCCATTGACACATTGAGCTAGATTGTTATTCCATTTGTATTTATAATCCAATCGAAAGCACTGGTTTATTTACTTATCGAGATTTGTGGAAGATAAAGGGAGACAATAACTTACCTTTTAATTCTTTTCCGTCACTGGTGCAATTCCCCTCGTCCAAGACACATTTTACGTAATTGTTGAGGAGGCGATCGTTCCGGAGGATCTGGTCCAGGTCTACATTGTCGTATTTGGTGGTGTAGCCCTGCGGTTTAGCCAGGGAAATGGCCACAACGGCGAGGAAAACAAGGGTGACCTGGAGGCAATTT
>JAPYZM010000879.1:0-23614 GCA_030522845.1 Psyttalia concolor
CTTTGCCCTCAAACCTCCCCTCAAAGCGAATTTTGGCAGGTATTGCAAAAAATTAGGTGTGCAACACGTGCGTATCGCCTTTTTCGCCTCGTGTGATCCTCTAGCACTCGTGGCCGGCCTCGCCGGCCACTTGTGCAAGCGATGCATGACTCGTGCGAAAAAGTGCTACTTTACGCACTAGTTGCACAATATATTATTGTAGGTATTGTTTATAAAATAAACTATAATTCAAAAAAGGGAAAGATTTTTCTTCACGGCCTTGTTGGCCATCAATTTATTACGCCTTAATAATTAAATAAAATGAAATGTTTTTCAAGTCATTTACTGGAGTATCAATGTCTCAGTGCCTTCTTTACGCACTACAATCCCATCTCGTTTCTTGCTTTCTCGCATGTGATTCAGTTTACACTCGAAGATTCTAGAACATAATAGAATTGATATCAGCTCAAAAAACCAAGCGAAAATAAAAATACCAACCGGAATTGATTTAGATAAGACTTACGCGATTAAATGGTTCCACTGCTGGGTTTGATACTCATTCTGCTCCAAAAGCTCTCGAACTACTTTCTCCTCCTCCTTCAACTGTTTGGACCTCTTCTCCTCAGCAATGATCGATTCATTCAACTTATCTCTGAAGGACGGACCTCCGCTATGACTCGCGTACAACTAGTAAATAAATATTGCTTATCAATTACCAAACTGTTCTTCGCGGACGGCTTTCGACTAATTTACAAAATAGATAGACTGAATTCGACTTGGCTTAACAAAATAATGAAATTTCAATTTCTCATTGATTTTTCGATGAAATCTGGAATTTTTAATGACAAAATTCCCGGAAATGTCACAGGAAATTAAATGCGATAAAAATTTCCAAAAAGTGACCCAGAAAATTCAGACAAAGCTTTGTAGTTAATAGCGTATACTCACCCGCATTTCTTGTTGAATTCTCTCTTGTGCCAATCGAAATTCCGAAATCTCATCCCTCAGCCTCATCAGCTCTGCATTATCCTAAAAACATACATATTTCGATTTAAAAATATTCTAATAAACAAATTTTAAAATTGATAATAGAGTTACTAAAATTATTGTGATGTGGTTATTGAATTACCCTGTCAATATTCTCTTGTAGAGTCTGAACTTCTTCAGCAAGAGTGGCGACAGTCCCCTGGACGCTCGCCTCCGTAGCTTCATGGCTCCGGCGAGCGCGTTCATATCTCTCGTCCAACTCTTGGGCTTTGATTCTCAGTGGCTGTAGTTCTAATAACACATCGCCTATCAATTACTACCAATCTTCATTTTTGCCCGAGTATGTAGGCTCGGTTGGAAGAGATAATAATTTCTACTTTGGAATTTTCTTGCGATATATAGCAAATTATATATTTTCTATTAACTTAAAGGAAATATGGCAAACGGCAGATATTGCTTTACAATAGCTCTAGACAGCTATTCATTGAAAGAAAATATTATTATTCATCTCAGTCATCTTTTATCTCGATGAAATCTGGTACAGGGAGCTCAGATCTATAATATCCTCGATACAATTATCAAATTTACTGATGACAAATATTTAGAGTTCTTCCTTACAAATTTTGTTGTGTATTTGATTTTTCTCTCTGTCTCCGCCACTTTCATCTAGTATCGTCTCTTTTGTAACATCCCGATGTAGGAAAGTTGTTAATTATGTTTCTATCTACGTCATTAGTCCAGGGGCATATCGCTTGCATAATTTTTTTTATAATTGACTTACCGGTATAGGAAAGTTATTGTAAAGACCCCAAAATAAAAAGTGGCGGATTCATGGATACAATGAATAAAATCCTAACTAATATTTGTTAACAACTAATCATAATAATACCAGATTGCATGCTAACCATTCAACAACGGTGTCAGTTCGGCCTTGAGACTCATCACATCAGCCTTCAGTTTTTTATTGCTTTCCTCCGCTGTATCTTCATTGTATCCCTCCGGTAAGATGCCTTCTGTTCCAATCTCCTCCTTGTCATCCTCCCTAGTCTTGACTTGTCCTAACTTTCCCTCGAGTATCGCAAGAGTCCTACTCAACACACCAGCTTCGGCCCTCAACCCTCCGAGTTCAGTTCTACATTTCTTGTAGAGAACGCTCTTAGTCTTCAATCTAGTGACATATCTTTTCAGCTCGTCCCCCTTAGGAACAGAATCCTGACCGAGTCGTTTATTCTTTTCCCTTCTCTCCTCCAGTTTATTTATCAATTCTTCTAAATTGTGTTCTGTTTTCTCAAGACGCTCTAACGTATTCCTCTTGATGCCGGCAATGGCCGCCGCTTGTTGTCTGAATGGCGCCATCTGATCAGTTCCTCCCTCGCTGACTTTTGTCTCGGCCAGGGCTTGAACTTCTCGGGCTAACACATCCAGCTTCTGCCGCAGTTTTATTATATCGTCAGGACCTACATAGGCATCTGCCACTTCAGTCAAAGCCTGGACTTGAGATTTTAGGGTAGCCAGTTCTGCCGGTAGTCTCTCGTTCTTCACCGCTGTCAACAGCATCACTTCTTCTGAAAGTCTTTGTTCCAAGACTTGAGGGGAGAGTTCCACGCCCGCTTCTTGGAGCAGACGAAGCTTCCGCTCTGCGCGCTCGAGGGATACCTGAATATTTGATATTGCTTCCTTCTCCTGAACCCTTTGAAGAGCCAGCTCGTGGTCCCTGTCGCGTTCCACCCGAAGTTCGTTGGCAGCTTTCAGGAGGTGGGCGTTTGACGCTGTGCGAACCTTTATCTTCTCAAGACGATCGAGTATTACCTCGCGCTCTTTCTCCATGGCTTTTAGATCGGCTTTCAGTTCTGCAGCGGCTTCACCGCTCTTCCGACCGGCTTCACGCTCCTTGTGGACCATCTTGAATTCTTCCACTAGGTTCTCGTAGCGCTCATAGAGCGCTGCGGTTTCCGGGTCTGCCAGGTATTCTGGAGGAACTTCCACCTGATTTTTACATAATAATGTTAAAATTGAAATTTTTATTAAAGATACCTATCCAAAATCCTTTCCATCTATTAATCCCACTGTCCTACCATAAAAAATGTGGAACGTATTCCTCCTACCCAATTCCAAGCTATTGTAAAATAATGATGGTTTTTGTATAATGATTTTGATAAAATGGTTTTTGGCGAGTGATATAATCCCACGAGTCAAAAACCACTTTTTTCACGAGTTACGCACATAATTTTTCATCTCAATGTGTCGAAAAAGTACTTTTCAGTCACTCGGCGCGAAGTGGAGATATTGAATTTTTTTTTCTAAAATTTAAACACCATCAGCTTCAAAAATAAATAGAATTTAAAAAAAATCTTATGGATACCCAATTCCTATAGAATTTCTATAAAAATCAAATCCATTTTTATAACAAACTCAATACGTTTTCTATTGAATTTTTCATCACGCTGTGTCGGAAAAGTAACTTTTCAGTCACTCTCCGCTTTGCTTCGAGTGGCGAAATGTACTTTTTCGACACATTGAGATGAAAAATATTGTTCGTAACTCGTGAAAAACTCGTGAAAAACGTAACTCGCCTTCGGCTCGTGATATAAACCTCCCACTCCCCAAAAACCATTTTTTCATCACGCTGTGTCGGAAAAGTAACTTTTCAGTCACTCTCCGCTTCGCGTCGAGTGACTAAAAAGCACTTTTTCATCACGTTGTGTCGGAAAAGTAACTTTTCAGTCACTCTCCGCTTCGCGTCGAGTGACTGAAAGTACTTTTTCGACGCATTGAGATGAAATAGTATATTTTGTAACAAGTGAAAAAAAATGGTTTTTGGCGAGTGATATAATCCCACGAGTCATAAACTAATTTTTTCAGGTGTCACGAACAATATTTTTCATCTCAATGTGTCGAAAAAGCACTTTTCAGTCACTCGACGCGAAGCGGAGAGTGACTGAAAAGTTACTTTTCCGACACAGCGTCATGAAAAATTATGTTCGCAACTCGTGAAAAAAGTGGTTTTTGACTTGTTACGAAATATACTATTTTCATAGTTGTACATCTATTTTCAGACAGAGTTTATGAGTTCCAGATGATTCAAATCGCAAGTTTTTAGAACGAATGTTTTTAATTACTCATAATAGGTTTGCCGGAATGTCCCCATTTAAAAGAGTTTGCTCGAGATTATTCAAAATCTATTTATACGATACAGTTAGTCAATGGTATCTGGGATTTCTTTACCTTCACCAAGAATCTAGATAAATATGCCCGTTGCTTCGCGATGTCTTTGTTAGTGAATAACCATTTCAGAACCTGGTAAATAGTTTCTTGATCGCCTTTCACTAGTCTTTGTCTAGAACAAGAAATAATAAAATCTTTACTCTATACAATTTGTCAATCACAAGTGCATAAAGATAATTCGCAATGGTTTTTTCATCTCTAAAGTAATTCGCGATTTAACAAATTTTGCACATTTAAATAGAACTCATGGTCTGCGTACCAAATAAAATTATTAATTGTAAATTAGGTTTTTTTCCCGATCCTAATTTACACCTTCTCAATTCTAATAATGCAATCAGTAAAAAGTAAACATTGCTTTGTTGTTCTGCAGTTTATAAATGCGAAATCCTAACTGATGCTGAGGTAATCATATTGTTCATCAACCCGCAACATCAACCATATTGTTCGTGACAGTTTCATTAATCACTAATTCAAAACAGATTGGCCTGTTTGGTTAACGACCAATTGAGGTAAGAAAATGACCAATTAAAGCATTAATCAGTAATGGAAGCCTTCAAGATAATAATTGTTTACATACTCATTAATAGGCAATTGATTACTATATTCATTTGTTGCTTTGACGAATTATTAATTAATTTACAATTAATCTGATAATAAATCTTAATATTTCTAAAACTTAAGAGGCAATGGGACTCGACGGCTGACAAAATAAATTAGATTCTAATTTTTTGTTCGTCAAGTGACTGTTTTGCGAACTCGAATACTTACATAATTTATATACTCAGTATCTATAGTTTACGAAAGTGAATTTTGCGAAATTTATTTTTTTCTTAAAAGCCTTTAAATCAAATTTTTTACACAGATGGTAAGGGCCATTGTCCTCTTATTCATGGGCACAAGTGTTGTTTTACCGGAATAGAGCGGGTTCTTTATCGGGTTGATATTTCAGCACCCGCAGGATCGTGAGTATTCTGACTGCTGACTGATCCAGACTCTCGTCCCTCATGTCAACTTTCGGGGTTTCCGTAACGTCAGATAAAACGTCACTCAATATCTATAAAGTTACAATTCAAATGAACGATTTCATTCTGTTTATGGACATCATATCCATTATTTTCCTCTCACCTGTAATAACTCCCCAGACTGTACAGACTTAAATGAAATCAATGTATGAATCTTCTTGAATATTTTATTCAGCTCTGCAATGATAAACTTCAAATCTTCGTTCATTTTTGCAATTTTTTGTATTACGACTGATAACAAAAAAACAATTCATCAAATGTCGAAAACGTTTTAACTGAATTTTTCTGTGTACTTTTCACTGGAAATAATCAATTCTTCACGAAAGTCAGAAATTTTACAGTGGAAGTATAATAATACAGTCACTTCAGTTACATTATTTGTTGTGATGTCGTTCCCATAGTATTCGAATAAAATAAAAATAACAATTATGATTTCAACCAATCGTAGGCGAGGAATGAAACCGCGGGAGCTACTCGCCGAGGACAGACTACTCAAGAAGGGATAAAAATCTCCGGAATTAGCCAGCCCAGTCGATAAAGTAGAATCTTTCTGGTAAATCTAGTGAGTATAGATTACAACTGGGTTTCTCATCGCAGGCAGTGTACATATTCCCGGACAAACATCATATTCTCGCATGCGCAGAAGTGTTTTCATTTTGACGGTTGAAAAACTTGTCGAATCAATCGCCACAACGAATAACGAAGCGAGAGCAGAGCATTTGATACTCTCGAAAAATCCATTTTTTTGACTTTGTATTCGACTTTCAACGGAATTTTGACACTTTGTACAGTAAAAAATATTGACAAAAAAATGTCTGACATATTCAATCTTTTCGGGGGGACAAATGTGACGTCCAGGATTCAACAAAAAACTGGTGAGTCGAAATATTTCAGGTTACATGTTTGTTGTCACAGAGAGCTATGTTAATTTATTTATATCTCTCGACCCAACGATGCAATTTGGATAAATAAACTCTCATTTTGAAGTCGTCGAAAAGGTGTCTGAGGTGGGAAAAAGAAATTAAAATTTCACTCTGCCGATCTTGATTTGTTGGTGATCTAAAACTGCAACGACCCCGGTTCCATTCTCGATGTTTTTTTTTTCATTTGATTTTCTACTGGTGAAGATTTTGCTAATTAATTTTCGGAATTGTTTTAGGCTCCACTGATGCACTGGGTAGATTCTCAGTCAAGACGAATACCCTGGGGACCAGTGGTGGGCCCCTCAAGCAGAGCATTTCCAAACCAAAGGGTCTCTCCATTCGACCCAAAAGCGAGTTGAATGTTTACAATCCATCCCAGAAGAATTCGACTCTGACTAAGGGCAAGGTCAACCCTCTTGACTGTGCTCTGCGTCCTTCAACATCTCGTCAGCAGGAAACAGTGTCCAAGGTGATTATTATTTTGCTCGATATTTTATTTCAAAGTTGAGAAGTGAAGAAATTAAATTATACCTTGAAGATTGCTGTGACGAACTTTCTTTACATTTTTTTTCCACAACAAAAGGATTTTGGAATTTTTCCTATAAATATAAGTATTTTTGTCTGATAATTCCTATTTGCGTATTTAATATTCATTTTAATTTAGTAATATTTGTAAAAAATAAATAATCAAATGGCTTAGCAACATGTTTGCAAACAATTTTCGTCTCTGTCTTATGAATGCAGTTTCTATGCAAATTTTAAATTCCCCGTGGATTAAGAAATAGTATCAGAATAATTTATTCGGGATTGACGGAGATCATTGTAACCTTAAACTTCAATTTTTCTAACTTTTCGATGCTTTTGAGACAATTATATGATTTTGATAAATCTGATGTTATCTCTAAGCTCGCAAAACTACTGTCCGGATGACCTTAAATTGTTTGCATTCTACTCAGTCATCCTAAGTTGTTAGCAATTTCAAAAAGTATTCTTCGTTATTTCTTATAATTAAAATCATGGTGAAATTGATTGATTTTTTGATCATCCTGCCATCGCTTCGATGAATCCCTTGCATTTCCCACGCATTGATATCCTATTTCACTTTAATTTAAATTGATTTCAGCTCCAAATTGTACGTGAGAAGCAACTGAAAAGTCTCTCCCCAACATCTAAATCTCCCTACTTCAATCTCACAATCAAGGAGAAAGGAACTGAAGATCTTCTCTTCAGAAAACCTGTGACACCAAAAAATAACGGAAAAACAAGATTTGCCTATCCAGAGCCTGAGAATTTCCCCATCTATACAGATGACCACCTCGTACCTCGTACGTACCTACTTATTTTCTCTATACCGAATTCAAAAGAATTAAATAATAGAAGTTGAAATGTTCCACATGTGGAATTTCACATTTTAGCAAATTTCAGGGCCTCTCAATAATGCATAATGAATAATGGATTCTTTGAATGAAACAATCAAAAGAATCTTCTTTTTCAATTTATTTCTGCGATGAAACTTCATCTTTTCTCCTTAAGAAACGAAGAAATCTCCATTTATATAGAAAACTAGATTTAACATTTTTTTTTCATCCAAAAACAATTATTTATCCAAATCAAAATTCTTAAACTATAGTCTTCCCCAGGAAAACCTTTGAATTCAGTCGTTTGCCGAGAACTTGGTACTTACCATTCCATAGTTTCCATTGTTTCTTTGAAAAATTACCATAAAAATCACATTTATCGATTCATCTTAATCGTATTAATTCATTAAACAATTTGATTCTCTCTAATTTTTCGTTTTTTTTCGTTTCAGCATATTCTTTGGATGATGATTTTGCAGCATTACTGATAATGAAAAAGTCTAAATGTGAATTACAAATCGTACCTGATGGCTTCGACGCAGATTTTGAATTAGCACCAACACCACCCATGTCACCAGTGCCATTGAAATACGAGCTGGCTGATGTGCATCTTGATTTGGAGCCACCGGATATGCCAGAGTTCCCTGACAGCGATGACGATTGGTAGATGTAACGAAAAATTATCCAAATATTTCTATTTCTGTTAACCTCTCCTGCATCGCCATCATTATTTTCTATCTCTGACTGTTAAAACAATTATTTATTTCAATGAATTTCACCTTATTATCCCCTGTTTACTTCCATTAATATCTGAATATTTATGCATCTACTTCAAAATTAACCCCAACCGAATTGATAATAAGAGAAAATTATAATTAAGACCTAAGTTATTGAGAGTTTCTATGCGACAAAGAAAATTGATATTAAATTACAAATATTTATCTCAAGTTGACGAGTCAATTCCATTGGAGATACGTTTGCTCAATCATACAATCAGGACATTGTTTCATGATAAGCTAAATAGAAAAAAAATTCCAACTCTCTGAGAGAATCACATTGAAATGAAAAGAATCGAATTAAGATAGGGAAGTAATTTAATATTGACTTTTCTCCTCTGGTCAGTAGTCAATGATATAATGCGTAATAACAAGATATTATTAAAAGCAGTGTAAAATTTTATATTTAAGAAAATATTTTGTATTCGAATTTGTGGTCATTAATAAAGTGATTCCTAGTTTTATATAAACGAAACATTATTAACATCCTTTTCATCACGCTGTGTCGAAAAAGTACTTTTCAGTCACTGGACGCGAGGCGATCGTTTACGATCTCAATTGAGGAAAATACAAGATTGTAACTCCGTAAAGTACGCAAAAAATTACGTAATTTACGTTTTTTAGAGCTGATGAATTATGTTTTCAAATCTGGCGTTCTAAACAGAAAGGGGTTGGGTATGTGGACAACTTCTATAGAGTGTGGAACACGATAAAACAGAAGTTTAAATCGATTGCTGTCTACTTCAATTTGCTAAATGCGACGATTAAATGTCAGACTGATGAATTGATTATTTTCCATTCAAAGGGATGTTATTGTAACAGAAAAAATATAATTTATTGATGGATGTTTATTCATTTGCAATACTATGT
This sequence comes from Psyttalia concolor, assembly GCA_030522845.1. NCBI lineage: Eukaryota > Metazoa > Arthropoda > Insecta > Hymenoptera > Braconidae > Psyttalia > Psyttalia concolor. Next base: position 9,141 of record JAPYZM010000879.1, read on the forward strand.
GCATTGCTGTGTATTGTGCACCACTACCGTTCATACTTCGATATTGAGTATTCGTATTTTTTCACTTTATAAGGAAGAAAAAGGTCTATAAATTTGGCAATTACTGAGATGGCTTGAATTGCACACAAATCAGCAGATAAGTCACAATCATTCCGAATATCTAGAACAATAAATAGATAATTAAATCAAGCAATTTTCTCTTTAGAGAGAGAGAGAGAGATTGATGAAATCGACAATGCCTTACTGAATGCAATAAAGTACAATCCAGCGAAAAAAGTCCACAAGCGTCGAATGGGACTTTTTTGTGTATCAACTCAATGGCAAAAATCTTCAACTCAGACTTGATGTCTTTGTTCCATGCATAGGTCTCCATAATATCATAAACAATATCTGCAGTTCGATCTGTCTAGAAGGAAGAAGACGTTTATAAATTATATGGAACATATATCTTACATTAAGTTATGGCCACATGGCCTCACATTGCACATACTTCCGCATGAAATTTGTTAACGGTTACACTCAAAATAACGATGGGATATGAGTACAGAAGTGCCCAGAAGATGACATAAGTCGAAGTCTCACCGTCAATTTTATAATACTCCGGATCCATCAAACTAATAATGTAAAAATAAAAATTCTGGACAGAACAGCAGCAGCCATGAAAAATCACCAATAAAACTGGGAAAGAGTAGAATCTAGAAATATCACGAGAAATTTTATAAATGACATTTCGTGCTCGTTTAGAATTCATTAGATATCCAATAATTGACCGCTGATCATTTGCGAAACTTCTGCGTAAGCGTGACTCGGTTTCAAGGACAAGTGGACATGTTGATGTGTCCAGAAGAACATCATTGAGATCTCTAAATCGGTTATGTAGAACATATACAAGTAGAGTGTATTGAACTAATACCCAACTGAAAAACATTCCATTCACCCCGTAAATCACCAAAATCACCTGTCCACTGGGTTACATGAGTTCTGTTCTTAATACTCCAATCCAAATGAACGGAACGAAAGCAATTGCGATGGATATCAAAAAATGCCCCCGCAAATTGATATTGGTATTAATGAATTGATGACGATATCTCTGATCAAATTCGTGCAATTGATTTCCAATTTTTATGATATCCCTCTGGTGAATTGTATAAAATATGGTTATCACAATAGCCGTAACGTTCCCGATTACCGAAATTGCGTAATCAATTGTCCTTGCAGTAGACGAATCATTTGGGAATGGCACATCATCCAAATACGATACACCACAGGTCATATTTAGAATGTATAAAACTATCAGTAGAATACAGTAAACACATTTTACTCGAGAACATGAATAGACGAGTGTAAAACCAATTGCCTCGTTTGCTCGAGCAGATAATTTGATATTGCACGGGGCTAAACCCAGTGCAATTGATATTACATAAATTAATTGAAACTTAATAATAGATAGTATTTCGTGGTGACGAGCTCTTGACTTCATTCTACCGCATGCTACACTTGAGTGAAGCCTCAATATCTCAATATTCTCAATTTGTTCAGAAGCATTCAATGTAGTCCTGATCGCAATCTTCTACTGATGAAGGACATTTATCAGGAAAGCAATCAAATGACACAGTCAAATTACCCATCAAGTTTAAGAGTAATAAAGCGAGGAGAAGAATATATATATGTTTATTTATTGTTGTTATTTCATTCTCGACTTGAAGCCTCTCTTCTCTTTCAGCCTGTGTTCTCCGTTTTCTTTTTGCCGGAGCAGGATAACAACAGTAATTTACTCTAAAGTTCCCATGTACACATGAGGTTAAAGGGCGCGTCGATAACTCGTACATTTTCCGGACACTATCGACTAGTTGGCAATATGGAAAAAATACAGAAATTATGGGTTAACCATTCAATCCCAGGCGTGCTGCGACCTTTTGGGATCGACCAATACGTCGAGTTGCTAATAACTATAAATCTAATAGGAACATTGGTAAATTATGGGAGTAGGAGATATAATTCCTGTTGCCTGTCATCCGGAAATTGGTCAGCCGTCCCACGGTCGTCTCTGGATCTTCACTTTATTTTGTACAGTCTTTTTGTGTCTGTTTAGTCGAGTAAGACTGAGAAAACAGGCCAGCGAGTTGTCAGAACCACTTTACTGTAGTTTTTCAATCCTCCTGAACTGGTGCCATGAGTACAATAACGAATTTCTAATTTTTCGCCCCTGACACTCGTGATTATCCTTTAACAAATGTTTAAAAGATTGGAATACCTAATTCAAATCTTCTAAAATCTATCGGTGCCTTTTCGTTTCTTAATCATCGTAATTATTGCGTAAATTACACATTGGAAAATAGTATAAATAATTTCCTTTGCACCCAGATAGAATTGGTAACAGAAGTAGAATTCGTTATTTCGTAAAATATTCTAAAGGAAAATTGAGGTTTAAAGTATAAAATTTATAAGTCATTTATTTTAACGAAACGTGCATTGCCTCCTACAATACGGGTTACAGATCGCCGCTATTGAGAGGAGCAAATTGTGGACAAAATATATCCAGTTATATTATGAGACGTCGGAAGGAACAATTAAGAAACACTCCATAAATCAACTCCGAATCATGTAAAGCAGACGATAACTGCCGTCTAGTGAGTAACTTAACTTAATGGCTAATTAGTATATCAAAACGCCTAACTCTCTCAAGTTTTATGAAAAAGGTAGGGAGTTCTGGAAGGAGAAGTAACGAGAGATAACACTGTTTAAATCTCTATAAAATACAAAAACAAATGTTTAAAAAAATTTTAAGTGAAACTATGACATGTTTTTTTAAACTGAACAACAGAAAAAATGATAAACGAACTCATGGATTTTATGTTGATTATTTCCAGTAGTTTTCAGATGTTTTGTTGCAATTAAGTTGAGACGAAAACCATTTAAAAATCTTATAAAGCTGAACTATATTAATGAAACGTTGTTATGTTAACAAATTTATAGATGCCATCTTATCAGGACCTACACGATCTTCCGCCATAGCTGAACCTTTAAGTTTCATTTTTCTTTCGTAAACAAAGAGAGACATATCCCATGTGGGATATGTCATTCCGAGTCTTGTGAAAAAATTGAATATCCGAGGGATGGAAGACGGAGATGAATTTTTCGGCCGGTTGCGATGGGCTTTTTTTCGGCTTGAATGATAAACCCATGAGCCGATGCAATCATTTATATCTCATGGAATAAGGCTGCGACAAACTGAACAAAGTGAACTTACAATCTACGGTTTGTCGATAATAAAGACGCAAAATAAGTAAGTCGGCTATTGGACTTAATATACACTAACATGTTGTTTTTCCGTATTCCATCTCATTTTTTAGATTTTTGTACAGCAATAATTGAGTGCAATAAGTCTTTTAATAATTCTGGACAATCTTTCTCCATTACTTGGAAGCTTTCTGACTCTGAAACAGCGACAATACGTTTAGCCATGAAATTCAAAATATGGCTCTTCAGCGCATACGAACGATGCAGATCAGTAACAATCAAAAGCTCTGCAGCATTTTCATCGTTGAGTTTTCCATAGAGAACATCGTCGCACATACGTCGTAAGCCTGGTACGTCGTACTTGTTAGCTGCTTCCAATAATCCACAAGCCAATTCTGCTAGATTTGTCACCTCATCAGTGTAGAAGAATTCTAGCATGGCCTTTATGACGTCCGGCTCCATATTCTCAATCATCACCTCATTTTTAATATTTTCTAACGTTCCGTCATTTTCGAACATGGCTGAGAAAACAGGGCTGCGAGCTGCCAGAATCACCTTATGTGCAGGTAATTTTTCAGTTCCCACAATAATTGAAACATCACTTAGCTTTGGCTCCTTGAATAGAAACTGCAAGTCCCGAATCAATAGGCCCTCTTCGCAATCGTTTTTTTTCGATTTGGAATTTATAGCCTTGGGTTTGGACTTGGAAATTTTTTCATCACATACAATTCGGCACAGTATTTTTGAAGATGTCTTCAGTTGTGACTTTGTACAGAGTTCATGAATTCCGAGTACTGTACCGGATAACTGGAGCGGTTTCCTTATTGCACATTCAGGAATGGAAATCTCAACGTCCATTTTGGGACTGCACTTCGTATTAGTCTTATTCGCAGACTGCAGATAAATAGCCACATAATCACTGTCTGAATAGTATGCACCTGAACCGTTACAATTTAGATACCATTGCTCGTGATTGATCGTAAAGTTCGGCGAATCGATCGTTAGGTTATAACGATTACTGAACCCAAGCGGCTTTGGTAGAATCCATTCAACGGTAAGATCTGTGTGCGACACATTAATGGACCCATTCTGCGCCATTTCGTACACCTACTCAATTTTTGTCTTACCGGGGTCTGAAATGAGGATTATTTGCACATTAGTAAACGATATTACTATGAAGGCTGCAGGTAAGGATCTATTTAGTACATTTATGTGACAAGTAAAGGTGTGCTTCAGTTGCTTTGATGATGAATGATTTGTGATTCCCTCTCTGCCTACTAAGTATTTTCTTGGCGTCTGGCTGACATGTTTCGTGCCCGTTGTCCCTCTGACGGGGCATGACGAATTTAGATCGATCAGAGTGGCAAGGGAGGAAGCCCATTCAATCAATGTCGATCGATTAAGAAGGGAATGCTCGATCGACATCGGCTTCATTTCTTTCAGGCATTAAGTGGCCACATACCGTCAGAGTAAAAATGGAAATCCAATTATTTTGTAGGCTTAAGAATTCGTTTCTCAAAAAATCATTTCACCCTACAAAATAATTGGTTTTAAATTTTCCATGGAGAGGTGGCTGCAATTACAATTAAGACATGAAACCAATGTCAATCCAACGACCATTCTCTTCTCAATCGGTCGACTAATTTAAGTTTTCAACACTTATCACTCGTTAAGTCTCGATACACTTTTGAAAAGCAAGTATCAACTTTCGATATCGACCCTTTCTCAGGCTTTTCTGAAGTAGATTAAAATCATTGCTAATCGAGCATGAAAATCGTTTGTTAGTACATATTCATCAGTCCAGTAAACGACTTCTGCAGAAGGAATACCTCAGCATACTTATCATTGTTCAAAAATAACAGACGCTTTATACTGCAAATTTTAACTTTTTACTGAAGATTGTTCATCTTGAGTATTCATTAACGCACTTCGCATTACTGGCATACGTCTAAACACGAATTACAATTTTAATGAGAATGAAACTTCTGTTGATAGGTTTATGGAATTTTTCGGTAAAGTTCATGAGTATACAGTCAGCGGAATCATTCTTCTGAAACTAGCTTCCCTGGAATAAAGGATAATTTGATTATAGGATCGAGGGAAAATCGAAGTTCTCTGAATAATGAGGCTCAATAACTTCTATTTTCACCACGCAAAATTCAGGGCAATTGCGCTTAAGCCGATAATAATAAAACTAATATTTTTTTCTGTAAATTCAATAGTTAAGGCACTCAGTGATAAGATAAAGAGGAACACCGGATCCCCTTCCAGGAAAGAGAAAAAAAAGTAAACAAAACGTTAAACAACCGGGAAAAAAGACAGAGTAAATACAAGTATAATTTGTGAGGCACATCGTGGTACCTCGTTTTACTCAAATATATACTGAACTATCGATTACAATTTCCCAATTTGTGTATGATGCATATATGCAAAAACATCAAAAGAGGGGGACAGTTTAAGAGAGTATGAGTTCGAGTCAGTTTGTAACAAGACATCAACAATGAAATACCACCTATTGTTAATACTGTACTACAATCTAATTTCCTCTTTGACCAACCAAAAAATGAGATTCGTTGCATTTGTATTATTATTGACTACCTCACGCATAGCGTTTGGCAAGTTGAATACAGCTCTTTATTATGGGAATTTGATTAAGAGTATTTGTGAGAAGTATGAATCTGAAGGAGTGGTGCTAGTATTGGAGACAAAAAATATTGGTAGATGAACAAAAACGGTAATCAGGGAATATAGCTACTCATTTCAATTTTTTTACGAAACTGAATTAATGATAATTTTTAGGGGTGTCCATTTTGCCCCGCCCTCCTCTACTCACGAATATTCCAAGAAATTTATTCAAAGCAACTAGTTTCCGACCCTATAAATGTCATTCTCCACAAGATACAAGCAGAATGAACCAACTTTGCTTCAGTTTTTTGAGCTGCTATCTTACCTGTTTACCAAAATAAAAACACTGAAAAATTCGTAAACTTTAGGGAAAAAAATCTTCTGATGTGTTTGTATTTTAGGATTTGAGAAAAATACAATTTGGCATGGAGTAATCAAGAGGCTCTCACATGAAAGAATAACGACATGTACTGTTGACCTCGACAGATTCAGATTGATTTCAACGGACGAGAAGAACAAACCAAACTATCGAGTCGTAGTAGTCGTGCTGGATACAATCGAAGAAGTGAAGAATTTTGAATCGATTACTTCGATTCCCCTCTTACGTTATACTACTTGGTTGATAATATTCCCAAACGATAATAATCACGATATCTGTGAATTTTGTCGTAAACCGGGTGGATTTTTATCCAATTACAAGTTCCATCTAACAATACTCAGTTTATGTTGTGACTCGAAGGTAATTACGAAATGGACAACTAGTGAGACTGACATCCAACAAAAGGAAGTTGGTAGGATGGATGAAACTCATGGAATTGTATGGAGCTCCAATGAATTGGATTCTAAGCAGAAATATTCAATGAATAGAAAACCATTGCGGGTGTTGGGAGTTAAAGTGAGAACTTTGTGAATTATTCTTTCAAAGATAGTCTTTTAAACATTGCACAATTCTAGATATCTCCTGGCATGTGGGAGGAAGACGGCAAACTTTCTGGATTCATAGGTGATTTATTTATGGAATTATCCGAAGTGATGAATTTCACGATATCAAAAATTATTTGGGAGAGACATTGGGGAGAACAAGATTCGTCAACTCTAAGGTGGAGTGGTGCAATGAAAAGGATTTCTCGACGAGAAGCTGACATTGGTGTTGCTGACTTCCTTATGTTAAGCGATCGATCCAAAATAGTTGCTTATACATCTCCAATTTTATCCGGATATAGGTACTTGCATTATAAAAAACCGGATGAAGACAAATTTACGTGGACTGGGTATTTTAAGGTTGTCATTAATAATTACTTCTTAAAGTTTTGCCATACATAATATTCTGAGATTAATTACTTAACCTTAGGCATTCACAATCGATGTCTGGTTGAGTATTATTGCTTTAATTCTCATAACGCCTCTCCTACTGACTCTCATGAGAAATAGAAGAGATGGATTTTTTCCTATCCTCTTTGAGCAATATTCATATGTTTGGGGAATTTACTGTCAACAAAGTTTACCAAGTAACACTCCAAATACTCCAAATTCTAATGCCTATAGCACATCTCATGAGCACTATTTCTTATAGAAACTCCCAGTGGAACTTCTCTGAGAATTTTTTATCTATCATTATTGATATCATCGATGCTCTGTTTAGGCGCCTATTCTGGGTCAGTGATCAGTAATCTAACTAAGTCAAATGTGCCATTCACTACAATGGAACAATTCGTGAGAGATGGTTCTTACAGAATCATGGTTTTTAATCTCAAGCTGTTGGACGACTCTCATCAGGTAGCCCATATTATTTTAATGGAGCAATCTCTAAATTAATGTGCTCACTTTTCATCATATGTCGATGATAAGCGTCTCATACATAAATAATAAGTTTCATGCATAATTATGATTCGATAGTCGTTTGATCAACAATTGAAAAAGAAGATGCACTCCCTTGTAATAGCGACTGATGCGCTGCCTCACACACCTGATGAACTATATGATAGGGTAGTACAAGTCCACATGAACTTATATTCATAATGAACTCTTCCCACAAATAATACTATGTACAATTTACAGATGTGCCACGAAAAAGTGATAAGTTTTACAAACAACGCGATTGCAATGAATGCTTTACTGGAACGTACATCATGTACTATTTATTCAATTCGATTACCAACACTGATGACCATGGCGATGATCGTACCTTTGGGAAGTGAATATCTGTCTGCTATAAATTACCAGTAAGAGAAATTTAACAGCTATAAAAAAAATCCGAAATGAAAAGAAATAATGCATTAATATGAAACTTTTTTAAGTATTGACAATTTTAAAAGAAGTGGATTTTTGAAACGATTGGAGCAGAAATATTTGCACCGGAAACAACAAAAAGACACCGTTAATACAACAGTGAAATTGGAAACAATTGCTCCAATCATGGTAATCTTAGTCGGTGGATTCTTGATTGCCGCTGTTATCCTTATCATCGAAAAAATTCTTAATGCATCGATAACGAAGTGGCACAATAGAAACGGAAACATCCTTTTAGGGACATCAGAAGTCTTTCCGTTCCCAACATATAATTATAGATTAAAAAAATTCGTGTGGTATTGAATGTATTTCATACACGGAGTGAAAAATTCAATAAAAAGTACGTGTCAGTTCCGTAACAAGTCCAAAAAAAAATACGAAAAGTTCTGTAAAAAAGTACGTCACCGTTCCGTAATTTTTATGGAATATTGTTTTGACTCCCAGATTACGGAACTGACACGGAATTATTATAGAACTTTTCCCTCCGTGTAGGTAGAAGTCAACCTTAGACCTATATTCTGATACAGATAAAAAGGATGTACATCAATAATATTGATATCTCGAAAGTCTGGCACGCGTATCCCTTATTGGTTGACTGGCATCTGAGACGCCTAATTTAAAATTTCACAATACAATGGCGCGTTTTCCCTTGCGCTTTCAAAATTTGTACGCTTTAACAGTATTCAACCATACTATTGAAAATTCAACTGCAGCTGGTATTGAGATAGCAAAAAATTCAACGTATTTGCATGTGTGTTTTAAGAATTCAAGAGGAGGTGTTTAGAGAAATTGTTTATACATCGATTTTTCACACGAGTAAAATTGTTTCCAATTTGTTTCAATTGTTCGTCTAAAACATAAATAAATATAGATGTCTGATGCACTTACAACCTAGACTTATCATCTTCAAGCGCATTCAATGTCTCTACATTGAGTGAACAATAGTCAGAGAATGTAAACAAAGTCCTATGGCCTACCTCAAAAATGGGTATGTAAATATGGTTAAAAAAACGGCGAACACAAGGAAAAAACGAAACAAACAACCAAATGAGCACTTTGTTGGCTAACGTTTTGTTTGAAATTTTAAACGAATCTATATCGATCACGAGAGTGTAATTTTGGCTCTGCCTTTGCAACGATATCAACGCTCAAAAGAAACTCCTACAATAAACCGAACAGAAAAAATATAAAATTGACCACAAACCACGCATACCTCGAGTCTGACAGAAATCGGTTTAACTATTCGACACGTAAAAAATGAGGTTTTCCATCTTATTAATACTATCGTGCATCTCCAGTATCTTTCTTATAAAAGCGAATGAGACTCACTTCTATGCGCCTATGATCAAAGGAATCTATGATAAATTTAAAACTACTGGAGTAGTTATTGCATCAGGAATAGACCGCTTATGTGAGTAACATTTATGACGTATTGAAACTATTTTATTGCTTTTTTTTTATTCTTTTAGTGGTGGAACCCAAACTTTCGGTTATTTACCCAACCAATATTATGTATTGCAACACATTACATTACATTTTAATATTCCGATATTTATCTAGTTATATCTGAAGTTTGCAATTCTTAATGAATTTACAGGTAGTCGAAGAGCTTCTTTCCGAAAATAATCATCCGGAAAAAATCTTGTTCCCACTAAAAAAAAAACCCTTGGAGAAATACTCTCCTAAAAAAATCCGTACATAACAATATGCAACACCATCGAAATTCCCTTCTTTGATGTAATCATAATCCTTAGTCCTCTAATTAATAATCCCTACACCAGTATCGTTATTGTTAATGCATGACGATTTATATTTGGGGAAGTTTTTGATGCTTTTTTGGAGGTATTTTTCACTTCCCGATAGGAAATCATTTGGCAAAGAGAATTTTTTCCACGAACATTTCTTCCGTGTGGATTTTTGGGACGGAAATTTTTTCTGGGGGGTTTTTCCACAGGAGAACTGTTTCTAGAACCTAGTTACATATTTCAAATCTCTGGAATTGTGATTTTTTTTTGCTGTAAAAAGCCGAGTATTTTGATTCTTTGAGTCGGTTCAAAAGTTTTAATCGCTCCTGCTCGTAATTTGGGTAGTGCCAGAGGACCAGGTCAAAGTCCTGATTTTCTGCCTGGGTCGTCGATTATTCCAACTCTTGTTAGATGATGGTCGGCTCTAACACAGTTTACCGTGACCACCCTGGTAAAACAGTCCGATTATTTCCCATTCAGGAAGGATCAATCGAAATAACTAATATTTATGTATTTTTCATTTAAATTTCGATTGTTGGGTGGCCATTGGATTTGAAAAAATTATCCGAATTAATAAGAACAAATAGGGGACACAGTGTGAAACCGATATTGCCTGATTACTTTTTGGCCAGACGGTAATTAATTCAAGATTTGTAATAATAATGAGATTGGATCGGGCACAAGAAAGTTCCTCATTAGTTCCATGTTCTGAGCTTTTCTATACCCAATTCAGAATAACAGGTTTATTTCGGAATTTCCGCTTCAATCGTCCGAGGTTTCTCCATACACCGGACCCTATGTTACCTATCGGAAACAAATGGTAACTATTTTGGACCCCATGAGATGCTTTATTTCCATAACTTATGACCCAACTGCCATTTTTCTGAGAAAGTAATCGGGCGATAACGTTTCCATATTGTGTTTCTTTTTAATATACAATATATTTTTTCATTATTCCTTAAACCTAAAGATATTCTGAGTGCTTGAATTATTATGATCCTACTTATATAGGAACTATTCTATTCACCATCAAAACTTATACTGATTTTCTAAATTGATTGCAGCATTTCAAAGACAGACAATTTGGCATGAAACATTTAAATTTTTATCTCACGAAGGAATATCAACAGTTATCCTCAATTATCGGCAATTGCAAGACACAGAACTGGTTTCTCAGATGAGCAATACTCATCGCTCACTGGTTGTTATCGTATTGGAGACAGTTGAAGAATTGCATATCTTCGAACTAATCGCTGAGAGCGTGGCTACGAAATATGCCATTGGAATGCTACTTTTCACGGATGCTGGTCACCACGAGATCTGTGATTTTTGCCGCCATCCGCATGGAGTATTAACAAATCTGATGCTTCACTGGAAAGTCGTCATCTCCTGCTGTTCTTCAAACATTATTGAAGAATGGTTGTCTATCGGAAAAATCTTTCCAAAAAGGCACGAAATTGGGCGATTGATTGAGAAAAATCTGACGATTTCGTGGTATCAAGATGAACTGAATAGTGAAGTATATTCATTGAACGGAGTATCATTACGCATTGTCGCTGTCAAGGTATAACGACTGATTTAATTTTGAGTTCCATTAAAGATTCAATTGTCGTGTGTTTTCAGAAATCCGTTTTTTACCAAGTAAAGAATGGGGAGACTAGCGGATACGTAGCTGAACTCATAACGCAATTATCACAACTAATAAATTTCACGGTATCAGAAATAATCTGGGAAGACGAATTTGGAGTTTGTGATGCAAAAACCTCACATTGCACCGGTGCCATTGGACGAGTTCACCGACGAGAAGCTGATTTGGGTGTTTCGGCCTTCACTATGACTCCTATACGACGCAATTCAGTAGATTTTACAGTTCCCATTTTAACTGGAAATTCCCAAATACACTTCAACAAATATGGCGCTGTTACTCTAAAATGGAATGCGTTTTTAAAGGTTCTAACTATTACAAGTTATCCCAGCTCTTTTTACCCTTTTAATAGATAAAATTCCAATCAATGAATTATTTAATGACAGGTATTTACAGTGCATGTTTGGATTGGTATCGTAATTTTAATAATGACAACGCCTATATTTTTTACTCTTGTCGAATATAAACCAGGATCCCCATTTTTTTCGCTACTCATTGACCACTATTTGCAAATTTGGGGCATCTATTGTCACCAAGCTCTGCCAGGTATGAATGAATCCCTTTTTATATTTGACAAAATTCAAAGTGAAAAAAAATTTCTGTAGCATTCCCTAGGACGACTTCTTTGCGAATTACTTATGTGACACTAGCGCTATCGGCAGTCACGATCTCAAATTCTTTTGGTGCAGCGCTTATCAGTGAACTGACTTTAGCTTTTTATATACCATTCACTACAGTCGAAGAATTTGTAAAAGACGGCACTTATGAGCTGATAGTATTGGACCGTGATCTTGTCCATAATATTTTTACGGTAATTCGTATATTCTGTTCATATATTAATTGTCAACATTTAATACATGAATCACGTTATCATTTCACAGTTCTCCGATGAAAAACTCCAGAAGAAGTTTATGTCCCTATTGAGATCAGAGGATTTGGTTCCTAATAACGCCCAAGAAGCATTTGAACAGGTTATTATAAATTACTATTTACATGCTCATAACGATCGCATTCAAACCGAACCGCTGCGATACTTTCGATCAAGGTGTTCCGAGTCTTGGTTGATGGGTGAGTTCGCTCTTCCAGGGATTGATCACCGATCGGCTGACCCTTGACCAGGGATCCACGATTGACTAGCCATCGAGCGAATGAACAATCCGATGAATCGAGTTGTTATCGAGCCCCATCGAGTGATCTATTAGGGCAAGCAAATCGAAAATTTACGTTGTCGCCAGGACTAGCGACCTTGCATCGCATATGTCGGTGTATCCGAATTCGAATCAGTCGGATCTCACACGATGTTACTTTAACACGTTCCTCAGAAAAATACAACTGCCTACTCCAATTAAATAAAAAACGTGAATTAATGTAGTCGAACTCACTTGACTTTAATTGAATCGAGAATTTTTCGTGACTGAATTTCAGCCTATACTGATGTCAGCACAATTTGTTATATCTCTGGGTATCCCCCCTCCACGCAATTTTCATTTGTAACCATGGCCCCCACTCCTAAAAGCAAAGGAAAATTTATGTTGATTCTACGATATCACAGTATTCAAGGACCCTTGACTGTCATTTGTCAACATTTTTTCCGGAAATCGCACACTACCTCCTGGAAATTGCATTCGATTATTCCATAGTATCTCCTCACTTGATTCTAATCAACTGAATTGACATTATCCTTTCTCCTTTGGGCCTATTGTGCTCTCGAATAGTGCGCTCCGTTTGGCCAAAATCCAGTCCTAAAGTATTATAACTGCAAATCACCTATAATCAAACGGACATCAAGTTGAATCAGTGTTTTTATTTGCATACACTAATGATATTTGTGGAGAACTAGTATATTGATAGATTACTCTACTCGTACTGTACAGATATGCAGGGAGAGACTAGCATTTTACACGCACGAAACAACCAAGAAGGCTCTGTCGAATTTCATACCTTGTGAAGTTGCTTCCATATCGACTGACTCCATGGACCCAATGTCACTGATTACGCCACGAAGCAGCAAATGCACGGAATATTTTAATTATTAGTAAGACAATAGTCCAAGCAATTCAAATTTGACTATGGTAGCTGATAAATAATCAATGGGAATCACACTTTTTCTAGTATTAACCGATTCAAAATGAGCGGCTTATTGCAGCGATTGGAAAAAAAGTTCTTCAGGAAACTGGAAAATGGTCAACGTGAGCCCTTCTCGATTAATATACAAGCAGTGGAACTCGTTTTGATAATATTTACTGTCGGATGCTGCATTGCCATCATTATTTTCATCATTGAATTCAAATTGTGCAAGAATCACCAACTGGGACGTAATCAGAAGAAAAGAAAGACTGTTTTGATGAATTGAAAGAACTTCCCCGCTTTAATGCACAGTTATCTCCCGTGAGAATTGTAATGGAATTGAAGTTGAATTCATAGAAACTGCACAATTTCTCGAGAAAGTTTTATGCACAAACCCTCACCTCGCACATATTGTGTCAATAAATAGCGTTCGATACTCGTGGGATTGTATCACTGGTCTTCGGCTCGTGCTATAAACCTCCGATGAGCCCAAAAGCACTGTCGCGCAATCGTATCGAAATATACTATTTCATCACGCTGTATCGGAAAAGTAACTTTTCAGTCACTCTCCGCTTCGCGTTGAGTGACTAAAAAGTGCTTTTTCGACACATTGAGATGAAATAGTATATTTCGTAACAAGTGAAAAAAAATGGTTTCGGCGAGTGGGAGGTTTGAATTACGAGCCGAAGGCGAGCCTTCGGCTCATGATATAAACCTCCCACTCGCCAGAAACCATTTTTTTTCGCTTGTTACGAAATATACTAGTTCGTAACACGTGAAAAAAGTGGTTTTGACTCGTGGGATTATATCACTCGCCTTCGGCTCGTGATATAAACCTCCCACTCGCCAAAAACCATTTTTTT
>JAPYZM010000880.1:0-48447 GCA_030522845.1 Psyttalia concolor
CCCCCCCCCCCCCCCCGCCCCTCTCGTAGAAAAAAATTACTAATAATTCCATTGTGTTTTGTAATCGAGTCCACGCGTTAAAAATGTCTGATTTGCTCAATAAATTCTCCCTCCGCTCATCATTGACCTCTATGGACTCACTGTTCCGCACCGACGTAAACAATGCTTCAATAATTGTTATTTTGCTCTCTAACTGAATGTAGATTTTATTTATTGGAGGAGCTAGGCTATCACACTGCCCGTGGCATGGTAACGAGCAGTTAATCATTTTATTTTACGCCTCAATTATTTTTTTTCGTCGCTGAGTCGTAGGAAAGTCTACCGGCTGCACATCTCTTTGTATCATTTTTTTAATTTCTCTTCTGCCGATTTTTTTTTATAGTGTTTTTTTGTGTTTAACTTCGGTGCCGATTTGACTCTGGATTTTCATTTGAATCCGGCTCAACAGCCCCCTTTCCCCTCGAGTGATAAGATAAGCAAATGTACACAAGTGTTACAGAATTTTGTGATTAATATGTGGGTTTGTTTTTCTTTTTAATTAACGCGTGGATGATGAGTTGTGGAGAGGAGGTGTTGAAGTGTGATGTTCAATTCGGAGTTGGGACAAGGTCAATGTTGACTAGAGTCTCGAGTGTGAAAAATCAATGAAATGTTTGGTAACTAAGAGTTTGAATGGAATTTCTAGTTTGCGTTATTGTTAAATCTTCTGATTTTTTGAATGCCCAGTGAAAGTTATGGACGCTAATTTGTGAAAATTCTGACAAAAACTGTTACGAATGGATCGATTGAAAATCAAACTGCATATGTAGTCTGCAATCTTTACTACAGGACTTATGAAATTTTAACTGCCCTCGAAATATTATGTCTACCTTTATTTTATTGAATTTTCAACGTGAACGAGAAATTCTATGCACATATTTATCCTTAATTATACTGTTAAAAAAAAATTCTGTATTAACCGGTAGGCTTGCCGTTAATTTTTATCACACTTAATTTTGATGGGAATTTAAAAGGATTGTTTTCACTGAAAATTCATGATTTCGACGAAACGTCGATGAGATCTGGAAATTTCAGATTTATCGCCGCCTGAAAATTAATAGAAATTCAAAAAATTCGTCAAGTATTTTGGCATTTTCAGGACGATGACGCTGAATTTAATTTTAGGAAAGAATGTTCGTGAAAATTCACATTTTGCATTTTGCATTTTGTTACCGAGTGTAACTCGTTACTGAATATTCATACTCCTTTGGGAATTTAAGTACATTGAGAAATTTCTGTCTTTACACTACCCAAAATTCTGAAATTGGACTGAATTTTTCATGAAACTTGAAACTTCATGGTACGTTTACCGCCAACTCAAAGTCAGTGTCGCTGTCCTGAAAATAAATGGTAAACTACCCGAGAAATTTAATTTTTTTTCTAACAGTGTAAAATATTTAATGTTATGTGAACGGATTGCGGTAAAATTCCATAGGAGTGCACTATTGTAATGTGATATTTTATGCGTTGAAGATGTACTATGAGTATAAAAATCAAGAATTAGGGCAAAAAAAGCATTGTTTTAAAAGAAGTAGTAAAGGACAGACTAACAAAGAAAGAATTATAAAACGATCTCAAAAATGGAATATTTTCTATTCCTTTCTATGAATTAATCTAGTTATAGTAACTCCATCAACTCCACAATTCATCAGTAAAACTTAAGAGTCCACGTGGAGCAGTGTGTGTTTAATGAATTTTTAAATGTTTGATGAAAGCTTGAAGGCAATAATTAATGTCTTTCTTAGTTCAATATTGGATAATATTGGCACATATTTATGCAAAACGACTTCTAGTATTTACACTGAAGATAATTCTAACGATTAACCTGATATTGCCTCTGAAATTTAGATCAAAAAGATCTCTGGTGATAAATATTTATTTTATTACCAAATATTAATGTTTGATTCTCATAGATTAACCTTCAGAGATGAATATTTTGTGAAAAAAGTCACAAAATATGATCCACTTATCTAAATCATGACATTCGCCAAGTAATTCGGGCTTCAAAACTTATCTCCAACGCCCAAAAATCCATAATTCAACTTATGAAACAATTTACAACCTAACTCGACTCAACTTCATTTCGGAATGTACACGTAATGACGATAACAATAACTTATTGTTTTTTTTTTTTATTTATGAGAAATAAATTGTAAAACGCCAACTATCGATTTTCTTTTTATTAAATCGATAAATAAATAATGTTAATTATCATCGGGGTAAATTCCTTCAGATTCCAATTCCTTAATTCACATTAATGAGGCAAAAAAATTCCAACCAAAACAAATAACAAATACGATATCGTCGAGTACGAATTAATCACTGAAATTAATTGACCTTCGTACAAGACTACTGTTTACTGCTTTTTTTTTCGGCAATTAAATCCAATTTTTTTCATTACTCGATACCAGCCTAACTATCAGTGGAACGAATAGACAATCTGAATTTGTACGACGTGAACTCACCCAAGTTATAACACAGTGGAAGATCATCATTGCTCCAAAGTCCAATCTAATTGGCTACATGAGGATAATCAAAATTATATTGAATGCCTCGACACATTTACGAGCGAGTTATCATTGCCGGGGCGATTTAGTATACAGAGGAATAATTTGTTTGAGGGTATAGCGAGCAGCCCAAATAGAAAACATTGACGTTAGGCTGATCGAATAGTTATTGTGAGTAAAAAAAATTAATAATCTCTTTATGAATCGATGCGTAAATAAACAACCCTAATTCCCTCAATAAACTGTGGCATATAGTTTACTTTAAATAAGTATAAGCATACTTATTTCAGATAATAATGTTGTAATTGCTACTTACCACCTGCAACTGCTCTCGAAAATCACCAACCTGGCATGAGCATCAGTTGATGGTGAGAGCAAACATCTCCATTTCATCTGCAGGTTTTAACAACATCCGGGCATACACAATTCCTCGGTACACAATTTATTGTGACTTCAAAATCGCTTTGGTATGACCTCGCCAGGCACAAACAAAACATTCCGAGCACTGAACACAATGGAATTTTTAACACATACGACGCCATCTTGCACATACTCACTCGACTCACTGCCAGTTAATATTATTAATCGATAAAACTCTCGGTAATGCTTGTATTTAGCTTATGCCCGCTAATTAATTAATATTACACACGATAAAACTCATAAATCCACTCTACAAACGGCAATTACCACACCACAACTAGGAGAACAAACACCTCTTGCGGCCATCTTGGAATTTTAGACTGTCATTACACCGCAAGATGGCAGTTACGCGACATTTCCCGTAGAATCTGTGGACACCTACCCAGTGTATAATTGGGACAACAGTTTTATATCAGCTGATTACTGCATTCCTCAACAAGGGCAATTAAATTCGCGTGTGATAAATAATAAATAACAAGAGCAAAAATTGGCGATTTATTTAACAAGAGATGATGTTTATATTGAATCATTTGAAGAAGTGAGAATGGATGTTGAGACACCTTCTCAGAATTTTGGAATAGTTTTGTTTATAAGCGATGAGAAGGAACGAGTGAGGGTGTGAAACCCTGTGAATTTGATGAATTTGATTTTTTGAGAAAATGTTGTCGGAGGTCGATGTTTTTATTAGTAATTACACTCTAGTGGATCCTGAAGTCTATCAGCTCTGGGTGGATGGACACACTTGTGAGTATTTAATGTTAAATAATCATTGGGGGAAGGGCGAAGGGCAGGGTTTAAAGGTGATATAAATAAAATGATTCTTTTTTAATCAGCAGTAAAATACTTTCTGGCTTTAAAATGAAACCGGCTAAATTCAGATTATACAGCCAAAAAGTGAAAAATGATAGTCTAAGACTAGTGAATTTAAAGGTAGCCTTCGAAAGTGTTTATTTGATTTTTGTGGAAACTTCAAGTTGAGTCTAAGAAGCAACCTGAGGTTTTTTATTTGATTTGATTCAGCTATGAGATTATGATGATAACATAAGAGCTCATTTTATTTCATCGTCCTTCTGTACTTTGATCCTTAATCATCAAAATAATTCCTGTATTGTTGTTCCCTCATCAGCAAGTGATGCAGTTGGAATTCTCCATCAACGAGGCGTTTGCCAACAGACCAATGCACCGATTGAGCTGGTGGCTTCTGATGTACTCGATCATTACCGTACTTACTCCCTCCTCGAGCGATTACTCCAGTCACCCCCGAAATTGGCTAGTGAACAATTGGCCTTTCAGATCGAACCGCAAACAAGTCAAATGTTGATAGAAATGCAAGTATCGGCACTTATAATTCCTGAACTATCCACTTAATTGTTATTTTTTTATTATTGCTCGATATGAAAATGCTATGAACAATATTGAACATTGATTCTTCCATTTGTTCAAGAATTGAATAGACAAGGGCCCTAAAGGTCTCTAAAAGTCTCTAAAAATTCCCAAAAAGGGCGACTCAGGGCTCATCTTCCTTTAAAAAAATCAAAATTTGGGGATTCCCGGTCGGCCAGCTGGTCAGCCAGTCGGCTGTCTGCCCCGAGAGGCTGAAATGCCGAAAGATCAAAGGCCCCTTTCATTCTACCGATTTTTATAAAAATCGGCAGTCTTTTGACGATATATCAAAAACTATTTATCCTAGCGCCCTGGGGCTGGGCCCATTCGAATGCTGAGCTCGTTTCACATCGATCCAAGGTATTGGCAAGTTTCAAAAATGACTTTTCGACCAGTTTTTATAGTTTTTCTTAAATAAAATTACCAAAAAATGAGTGGAAAAATCATCTTGGAAAATTCCCAGATGACTATTTCGATGGGAAATGAGCTCAGCTTTCGAATGGAGCAAACCCCGTGGCGACAGGATCAATAGTTTTTGCGATATTGCCGAAAATGTGTCCAGCCAGCCAAAAAACGTTGAAATTGGAGGGCCCAGCGATCAAAAAATCGAAAAAAAGACCAAAAATTAGATTTTTTACCGCAATGATACGGACATTAAGTGAAATGGCATTAAATGTTTTTGTCGATATTTTTTAGAGACATTTCGACCAAAAATCCCTCCATGCGGGCCTCAAAAATTGTAGAAAGGCTCCAACATTTTCTTCTACAATCCCTTGTTTAAAAATATGAAATGTATATCCAACTTCCCTTAATTATTTTGAATCTTCAGGTATTACGAATTCGACGATTCCGTGATTCGTGAACTCTTGGGAAAAAAATTGACGTCGAAAAGTCGAAAAGACATGGACGAAGTGGCTGAAAAAACTGGGATAATGCTGAAGAGCTGTAGGCGACAATACGATAACATTAAGAGGGTTTTCAAAGCTGTTGAGGATTTACCTGGATCTCTATGTACAAATATAAAGCAACATTTTTTATTACCTGACGATTTAGCAAGGTTTGTAAAAATTCCTCATCAAATTTCTCTGTTCCTCTATTCTCTGTCACTTCAAGAGCAAATGTCAGCAAACAATCTCCATTGAAAATTCAATCATTTATTGCAAAAATATTTACTTCGCCTTCTAATCAAAAAAGCTTTATTCATGCAAATTCGAATAATTAATCGTTAAAATTTGTTAACTAATTTTGAATATTCAACTTTCTGACGTTCTTTTCGAAAAATTTTTTCATAATCTAGAGATAAGAAGAAATTACTGATAATTTACTAGTCAGTCAAGAGTGAAAAATTCGGATGCTTAATAAATGAAAATCGGATAAATGAAGCTCGAATTACTATTGTAAAAAAAAACCGTAGAAATAAAATGAATATCCAACCCCAGGCGTTACGCAGCAGTTGTCTTCATAGCTTGCCTGCGCTTCGAGATGAGCAAGAGAAAACTCCAATTCCTGACATTCCCCGATCTCTACCACTGTGCAAACGCGATGATGGCCTCGTGGACGTATCGATACACAGGTTCCGAGTACTTTGATACCGATCTGGACAGGGAATTTCTGCTAGAATTGGCCGAGTGTCGAGTACTTCTGGAGAACGATAAGCATCACAAGCAGTATGTTGCTACTCCTTTCTCTCTTAACGATAAAATAAAGTAAAGTGATTCTAATGCCTCTGATATTTCGCCGTCTACAGTCTCGTTTGCATCAAATTAAAGCCAACTCTCCTTGAGAGATCCTATCAGGAGTTGGATTTAAATTTTCGTTCATACTCACGAGCTCTACTCGCAATTGCCTGCAGTCTTCACAGATCCCGAGAACTGAGATTTCTATTTCTAGAGCTGGTGGAGAGGTGTATTGAACCTTGGAAACAAGTCAACTGGTCGCACACAGACTTGCGAAATTTTTTAAGTGCATATACTCAGTGTGCACTTGACTTGGACGTCTTGAGGTAAAAAAAAATTATTTAATCGACACTTTCACACTCCGAAAAGCTCGCGTTCAATCGAATAAATTGTTGATTTTTATCTGATAATTTTTATTCGATTGACACTCACTGTTTAATCTTTCAATTTCCAGAGAGGAAACCTTGCGAGATGCATTCGAGCGATACATGAAAGTAGTTACGAGCTGTCTCCTGAGAATGTACCACACGTGACGACTGACAAATCTCTACAGAGACGTAATAATTGTTGAGAATACCTCGAACGAGGTGGAGAGTCGATAAATCATATATTACAATTTATTTATCACTGTTAAATCGTTTTTTTCCTTCTTTCTTTTGCGTAATAAATAATCAATAATTAATAACATGTGTGGCAGAGTAGTAGGCAACATTGAATCCCACTTACAATATATCCACATAACTACACCGATCATTACACCGGCAGAATGATCATTGCAATCTCTTCCCTTCCCTCACTAAACTATTATCTCGCAGAAAAATATAATATCAATATTTTTTGACCCAATGATTTGAAAATAATTAGGCAGTATTGCAACAGTGTCAACAAAATAAACGTCAGGAATTGTCTAGGTACAGGGGAATAATCTACATTTCCAGATACAGAAGGTTCTATCGTGTGTAAATTTTTTTTTCTCGCAATGAGATAATCAACAACGAGGATTTATGCTCGCAATGAGCAATCCAGAGGATTGAGTGATGTCTGAAAAATTCTCCCTTGTTTCCTTTTAAATAATGCACCTAATTTATTTCATTTTGCTACTGAGATACTCCTAGAATTTTGTTTACTGCCAATACAACGTCTTTGGGCTCTGGTAGAGAAAGGGCTTCTAACGATTTTGCGTACGGCATGGGAATATCGGCACCGGTTACCCGAATCACAGGAGCATCCAGATGGTAAAATGCATCGCCTGAAATACAGAATATGACAATTAGCTGTGAATGAGTGTAGATTTCGTAAGTTTAAGGTATTATATAAGCCTCAATCATCACCGTAAAAGACTGGCATTCATCAGAGAAGAACAATTTTTTAAAATGGTTTTCTGTATAAAAATATTGTCGTTGAGGCTGATATTTTTTTAAACTTTCGTGCCACTGATGTAGCAAATGACTAATTACATAAAATCGTTCCAGAATAAATTAGAGTATTACTTATTGAATACTATATGAACAATTCAGAATTATCAGCTAGCCTTCAAAGTCCAAGATAAAAAATTGAATACGTAGTAATTTACCATCATAAGTAGGACTGATGAATAAAAATATCACCCGGTAGAAGGAATAGAATGGAATAGATTAGTTGTGGCATTTTGCACATGCAATTCAAGTAATGATAGCACTAAAATCCATTTATGTATTTTTTTTCCATCTGGAATCACTTACTTTCCATGATTCGCGCCCCAATTTCAGCCCCAATGCCGCAGGTTGGCCAGCCCTGCTCAACCGTCACAAGATGGTGCGTCTTAACGACGGATTTGATAATGGTATCTGTGTCTAGCGGCCTGAGTGATCTCAAATTGATAACTTCAGCTTCAATTCCCTTGCCAGCGAGCTCCTTAGCAGCCTCCAGTGCCAGCTCAACAGCTTTGGAATGTGCCACAAGTGTCACATGATTACCAGCACGTTCCACCTTAGCCTTTCCAATGGGAATGACAAAATCCTTGGAGAGTGCCTCATCGGACATCGGATACTGGACACCATAGAGCAGTTCGTTCTCCAGAAAAACAACGGGATCAGGGTCGCGAATGGCGGCTTTCAGCAGACCCTTGCAGTCCTCACTGTTGTAAGGGGAGATTACTTTCAATCCTGGACAGTGAGCATACCAGGCGCCGAAGCACTGGGAATGCTGGGCACCAACGCCCGCCGCTGCACCGTTTGGACCACGGAACACAATTGGTATATTGACTCGGCCTGCTGACATGTAGAATGTCTTCGCAGCGGAATTGATTATTTGGTCGATCGCTTGCATCGCAAAATTGAACGTCATGAACTCGCAGACTGGTCTAAGACCGGCCTGCAATGCAATAACATTTGATTTATAGTTTTTCAATTCGTGATTACTGTCATTATGAGCGATGTAACTGATGGTTATCGACGGTAAATTTCTTTTCCATTTTCTTACGAATTGTTGACATTAAAAAATGAGCAGTGAGCATATGACTTCTACCACATGACTTGGAACATCTTATTCAGTGATATTTTAATTCTTTCATCATCAACAAAAAATTGATGGGGGACTTTGGAATGATTGAATGCATATTGATAAATTTTCTTTCCGAAAATTTCCGTTTTCTTCAAATTTTTTAAGTCTTCTGTTCCGTCGATTGTCAAAGTTGACCAAAACCTTCATATTTTTACGTTTTACACCATCTTATATAATTTATCACGCAAAATTAGAAAATCCATCGATAAATATGCTTCCATTCTCAATAAAAATCTAGAAGACTGAAAATATTCTCACCATAGCAGAGCCAACGGCCATTCCCCCGAAGCCAGACTCCGTGATAGGGGTATCAATAACCCTAGTGTCCCCATACTTTTTCCACAGTCCCCTGGACACCTTGTAGGCCCCGTCGTACATCGCGACCTCCTCCCCCATCAGGTAAACCCTCTCGTCGCGCTCCATCTCCTCATCCAGGGCTGAATTCAACGCATCTCGAACCGTCATCTGTCCACATGAATGAGGAATAAAGTAAATACTCTCCAAAAAAAGGAGAAAAATTCACGAGATGCTTGTCGTATGACCTTTCATGTCCTTCAGGCATTAGCTAATCGTGCCTGAGTATCATAGGATCGTAAAAAATGTTTTTATTCCCTCGATCGACTGATAAAAATCCCTCCAAACATTGGGCAAGACATGAAAGCCCATTGGCTACCTCCAGAGACATCACCACACATGACACAGTCCAACTCCCAGATTTTCACCATCAAATAGACAACGTAATTTAGGTTAAGTTTAGTTTTGAGTTGTAAGAGCACATAGAATATTACCTGCTGTGCGGCTGCCCATTTTGAGGTGGAGAATGAGCGACGAGCGATTCCTCTTACAGCAGACTGAAAATTACAACAATGATAAATCAGGCCACCGCGACACTTGACACTTTAATTATACACGAGCTCTCATCGTTCTATTAATTCTAATTTTTCAGCTCTCAAATTTCTGTTCATTATTACCGTGAGCATGGTCGTTCGACGAGTATTCGAACGTCGCGAGATTTATTGTTCTCTTCTCGGTTTTTTTTTCAATTTTTCGAGTCAACTGCTTGTGGTTATTTATCTCGCCCTGGTGAAGATCCCCGTGTTCATTCGTGCCTCGAGGAGGGGAGCGGGAATGGCCTGCCAATTTTTACTCACTACTCGCTGGCGAGTGCACGCGCTACTGGGATAATAGAGCCAAGGACGACGATACCTGACGTAGGCTTTTTTTTATTCAACGGAAGTTATCAGTGCCTGTGGACGGCGCACGAGGTCGCGACAGTTCTTTTCGATTTGTTTTTCGCATTTTCAGATAAGTGGAGTCAATTTAGAGGCGATAAACTTTTCTGACCTACCATTATAATAATTAATAATAATCAAAATTATTATGATTATTGAATAACTTTTACGCTGCGGATGTATGGGTGAAAATGAATCTTATGTATAATTAAATTTTATTGTACTGTAATGTTAATAACAATATTACCTCTTTGCAATTGAAGTAATAATTATAAAGAAATTGCCAAAAATATTTAAAAAGAAATTATTCATCTTCAGAAACTGGTTTGAATGACACATTCGATAATTAATAAAAATATCGTACTAAATAATAATAGATATTTGAAAATTTTTATCAACAAAGAATCGTTTTCTTATTATTTTTTGTCTAATTTCGTGGAAAAAACTCTTTTGCCACCCATTCCCCGCTACATTCTTAGGAACAAGTGACAAATGGGATGTCAAGTAACAAACATTTACTTCAAACACGAGAATATTATGTATCTCCTCGGAAGATGGCGTGGAAAACAGTTCGAATTTCCCGCGTATTTTCCCCTGCTCGCGGAAGTAACAACAAAATTGTCTGCCACACAAAGGGAGGCAGATATTAATAATTTCCAAATAAAAATTGGCCAGTGCAGGTGTTGGGAGGGGATAATATTTTCCTGGGATGATTGACCCTTACTGAGACTTTGTTTTGACAACAAAGCCTTTGTTGCGGTTGGAGAAACAGTCAGTAGTGCTCGGGCGTCTGTAGTGGTTGGTCGAGTCGGGTCGAGCGACATGTTTATTTATCAGTAAGTTGTTGAATGTTTCTAACGACTAATCGAGTGTCTGCTTGCACTTATCGAGGGGATTGGTTGATTCAGTGGTCCTTGAGGGTGAGATATTCTCGTGAAATGAAATGTATGGCAAACATTAATTACGTGTGTTCTAAATGTCCAAGGAAAATGCAAGTGTCCATTATTTTTCCACATGGAGTGTCTCCCCGAATCCAATAGTCTCAACGAAAATACCGGAGTCAAATACCAACACCTGCAACCAATGGATTTTGTTGCAAAAATCGATTGAGTCAGGGAATATTATTCACTGTACCTGCAGGACGGCGTCGTATGTTCATGAGGATGGATTCTGTATGGACAAATGACAATGAATGACAATGAAAAAACTTGTTTCAATGATTGATCAACACTCATGTCTCCAGCTGAAGATATTCATCAAGTGGTTCCCCGAGAGGGCCGGACATTCTCGACAAATGGCCAATTGAGGAAAAAAAGAGAATATTTTTTTAGGATCTCGGTAGGAGCTAGGCATATCCATCTATTGCATCCTATGCTCAATGTGCACTTAGTACATTTACACAGTGGCGTGAGACAGTGAATAAACAAAAGACTGAAGAATTGTAAAGTGAAAAGTGTTTGTGTATCACGTGAATCTTGTGTTTATGATTGTAAAATGGAGTTTTTCACACGCATGATGGATGGCTGGCTGGCCTCGCTTCTAACAACACAGCGGCATGCATCACCAAGAGCAACACTGGGTGGTATGTAATAACAATGATTCGCATTAAAAGTATAACATCGTTCCAGTCTTTATTTTACGATAAACAGACGGCGCATTTTCTTGGTATTTAACTTTGTTTCTTTTCCATACAACATTTATGCTATGACATGACAAAAATTATTTGTCTCCAGGGATGGCCGATTATGACATTTTCTTATGCATTAATGATATGTTAGGTTTCATGAAGCATTCCACTAAATTCGTGCGAGTGAAAATATAGTTATGATATTGTGAATCGAGTAGTTGAGATTATGAGAATTTTAGTAAGAAAACAAGCAGAGAAAGAGATTGTATGAGATTGTTTTTTTTTTTTTTTTCGTCAAGTGAAAAGAAAACATGCCACGAAGAGAGGAAGTAAAATATCAGGAATCCTGCATATATGTTCAATTTTTTTTTCATAAATCTTTTTTTTTTTTGCGTATTTTGCGCAGATTTTTATTAACGAGAGAACAACAGTTGAATAGAAGTTAAATGTGCTAGAACACTGCCTGGGAGGTAAGAAGTCTCCACGCTTTTTTTTATTTATTTATTTTTTTTTAATTTTCTTGGGCTTTTTTTCTTTTTCATTTTTCGTTTTAAAGTCAAGTTATGATTTCACAATTAACGCAACAATGAGAATAAGAATAAATAGAACAAGTTTCAGTTACTTTTTTTTTTTAGAACGTTTTTCTTTGTTTAATTGTTCGTTTCAAGTGCAGGAACTAGTATCGTCGGAGAGCGGAAAGAGATCGTTACGTAACCGTCCTAGGTCTAATCTATTATGTAAAGATTACAAGAGAAAGATTTTTGTTACCGATAGTAAGATTAATTGAAAATGATAATCGTAATGATCTACGAATTATTATCTTGTTTTTAGAGGATTAATGCAAATATGCAGAAGCCCTCTGTGGAACCATTTCAATTTTAACACTTGAGTGACAATTATACTGGTCAGAAGAGCTTTTGTTTAGTTTTGTTTTTTTCTCAAACCGGTTTATTATTAATTTTTTTTTCTAGTGAAGTCTGAAACAGATAAACGGTATATTCATCTCGAAGATAAGTGAATTGAAAAGCAACCTATCGGTGCGTTGCGAAAGGCCAGTTTTGAATCGTGATTCAGTCTAGGAGTTCAGTATTAGTCTAAAGAATCCCCGATTATGTCTCGTTATTTTCTTTTTTCTTCTCATTATCTAAATTAAGTGAGGCCGAAATCATACTCGTTTCTCGTGTAGATTATCACTCCGTAGCTACAACATCAACACGTACGTTCCTATTTATTTAATCTGTTTTTATCCCCCCTCTTTGCCTTTCCCCTCACCTTCCAACATTACAATAGAGATTCCTTCGTAACCGAATGCAAATTAATTGGAAAATAAATTCAATTAAACTAAATTCGTGTGAATAGATTGTTTTTCGAAGATAAATAACAGTTTCGAAAAAAGATTCAGGCGTCTAGAAAATTCGAAATTCGAATTCCATACAATTGTTCTTTTTTTTTTTTCATTTTAATATCACGAATCATATATAAACTTTGTGGTGAATATTTCCTTTTACTTTGTTCTATATTTATTAGCTATCTTATGGTTCCCTCATACGTCTTCAAATCCTCGGATTTCTCTTTGCTATTCGTTTAATACATTACTTCAATTTTTTTTTCGCCTAAAATTAAAAGCTATGACGAAGCAAACTCGGTCACACTTTGTTTTACATTTCTCAGCCACAAACTCGATATACGCGCGCTTTATAATTATTATATAAAAAGTATTCTCTCACTCTCGATAGTTATTTTTTTTTATTTGTTGACGTTCCCGCTAATTTTTTTGGTATCTTTTTTGCTCTTTATTTACAAAAAAAAATTTTTTCTTCATAAGCCCCTTACTCTATTAAACGTTTTTTTTTCGTGTTGATGATGTCGAAACACATTTTTTTTCAAAAAAAAAGACAAACAAACAAAGTGAACCATTATCTTGCAATCCAGCATACTCTTTCGATTCTATTTTTATCAATATATATACTTTTTCTTTGCTTTCTAAACCACTTGAATAATGCG
The DNA here is from genome assembly GCA_030522845.1 of Psyttalia concolor. Lineage (NCBI taxonomy): Eukaryota > Metazoa > Arthropoda > Insecta > Hymenoptera > Braconidae > Psyttalia > Psyttalia concolor. The sequence continues at coordinate 13,430 of JAPYZM010000880.1, forward strand.
TTTACACATGCTAGATAGGAAATTTAGTTATCTCGCCACAATCACACTAACATTAATGGCGTTTTCTTGGTATTTTTTCTTTAATTCGTCTGTTTTTACAGACATTTACCATGTCAATGCATCAAAATTACATGCCCTATTACATCCACAATGTAATAGATATTGTAATGCGTATATGCCTATGCATATTTAGCTGCTAAACGTATTCCACTGTTTGAATCTTTAGTTTCATTTATTTAAAAGTAATTACACTTTTCCACAGTTGTTACGACTGAAACTTGTTTCGATGTTTCCCCCTCCCCATGTTGTTTTATCTTTATTTTTTTACGCTCATTTGCACAACAAGTCTCACATTTTCACCCCATCCACGAGGCTAAAACTTTCCTCATTAGTTTCAATCAAAATAGTTGCGTAGTTATTTTTAATTCTTTTTCCATTTACTTTACTTTCAAACTGATTTTTCACTGCCCGTTGAGACTTCTCTATGCCCTGAGTTTTATAACCAAACTGAGCCGGGAGTTTGTTTAATGATGTAAATGTCCTTTAATTATGAAAACGAGTGCACGAAGGTACGTCGTAGGCGAGTTATTATTCGGTCTTGTCGATTAATTTCTTCTCTCTTTCTCTCTCTCTCTCCCTCTCTCTATCTGTTTATTGAATTTTTATGAATTTCCATTCGGTTGTTTACCAATGGCTAAAGAAATCGGTTATTGAAGTAAGAAGATTAAAACCAGCTGGCGCCACCAAACTTGGTAGAAAGTCCCCCGATTCCTTTTCCAAACATACTTCCAACTTTAGCAGTAACGTTTGATGTTATATTGGTGAGATTAGTAAGGGAATTAGCATCCTCGCCACTTGACTCGACGATCGTTACCTTCGTTTTTGGTCTCTCAACTTCGTCGTCATTTCCATTCTCCGAAAGACCTCTTTTGTTAGTAAAGAAAAGAAAAGAACAATAAATAACTTAGTATGTAGCTACCATAAATCGGCATCTCATTTCCTCTTAAACTTACTCGTCGTTCTGCGAGCTCATGGTTAAGGCACAAGTTGCTTCCTCTGTCTGCATTCTCTGCGATACCGTCTGATATGTCTTGGAGTTTAGTTTGTCCTCCATAACACCCTGCAGCTCAAAGTCTGAATACACTTTTTTAACAATGTGTGCTAAACATGTACACTGGTGCAAGTGAAGATTGTGATCGAGTCTGTCCGATAACCAGCTGCACAGCAGTTGAATTTGTCCCGTGTACCATTGCTGGGGTATGAAGTAGACAATGTGAAAGAAAATGCTCAAAGAATCATTTAAACGATGAGATTTACCTCGAAGAAATTGAGTATCCACAATTCGTCGATGACCTTGCTGCGAATTTGGTCCATGCAGTTCCTCGCAAAGTTGACGTACGCCTGGCCCATCTCTTTACCGCTGCCGGAAACTTTCTACAAATGCAATCCATCATCCAATTCATCAATGTTTACCAAATAATTAAACTTAAACTTGGATAACAATTTTCAACTCATGGCTCACTGTAAAGCTGAGAATTGAACCGATGAAGGAACCCTCATCATAGCGCGATAGTTTCGACAGAGTGGCTTCCAGCACTGAAATGAGTTTATTGATCATCCCCTGGGTCATCTCTGCCAGCGTCTTGTCAATCATATCGTCGATCTTCGAGTGGAATTGATGCTAAAAATATACAAGAGAAACACAACCAAAAATTGTGCCGTGTACAGAGAAAAAAATGACAATAAAGAGTAGAGCAGAGCAGAGCTTGATGTTGGCTACCTCAAATGAACAAAGCTCGATAATAACTAATGATATTGAAGTCTAACAACACTACTGACATGATTCCTATAAGAAGGTATGAAAGATCTACATTACCCCTCCGAAAAATCCCATTTTTTTAACTTGCCAAATAGTTATTAAATGACTTACCACATCGACTCCGTCAACCGTGCAAAGCTTAAAACTCTGATTTTTGGCGTCCAAGATAACGTTCACCATAGCGCACATTTCCGACGGTAAAATGTAATCTGTTGATATAAATGTGACTCCTTTTTTGAGCCAAGTTTGAAATGCACCATCTGTCTTCGTTATACATTGTTCAATCATTTCCGATGCCATCTGCTTTAGACGTTGCTCCAATTGTGTTCTAAACTCCTGGTCTGGCCAATGCAATCCACCAATGAAAGCTTGGAGGGCATTGAGTTTCCAAAATAGATCCTCCGATGTAGCACAACCATTGCCCTTTATCTCCCATCGTTCCTTCTCGAAGCCCTTGTGAATCGATTGTGCTATTGATGTCTCCATTAACTCGACATAGCGGTTCACCAATGGTGAAAATAAATCCCTGAGATGCTGGTGGAATCTGCCATTCTTCAGATTGTCTAAAATTGGATGAACAATTAATTCAACGTATACTACTCGGCGAGAAAGACAAATAATTATTCATAGTTGTTATTAATAACGTCAGAGGAGATGTATTCGACTATGAGAATTATACTGATTATTTACCATCCATCCTGAGGTAATCGTTCAATATTTGAAACAGTGGAAAACTGTCCCAAGTGTCGGGCGGCTGTTCTGACAGTACCTTGTCCATGTCAACGGCGAATAGCGACCAGAAGATCTCGGCGTGCTCCACCAGGAGGTCGCTAAACCAGGCGAACGCCTGCGGTGCGGTGTAGTAGGAGCGAAACGTGAAAATATTGGACGACACACATATACGGTGGGCAAATTTCTATATGCCGGAATGGTGGGTACGCCATTCACGGACACAGAGTTCTCGAGGACCCAGAAGACACTATAAGGCATTATGTGTTTTATATAACCTATGGCAATCTAATTCTATCTAATTTGTCTAATGCTCTTATGATTTTTTCGATATAAACAGCAGTGAGGCAGATGGTATTGTCATCAAACAATTGTAATACAACACAAAATGCAACAACGAATGTGATGATTGTAAAGCGGATGGCGCTTTAATTGTCTTCTGAGGAGGACAACGAACCCTTACCAAAGTTCGTAATCATTTCTGCATGCTATCTGGTCCTCTACCTCGAAAACCCTGGTACAATCAACACTCAGTTCTAAAAACCTAACTAATACCTCCGAATAATGTTCTTCATTTTGCTGCAACAAATCGACGCACAGTTCGGCAAGACGTATCAAATCATCCAATTTTTTTCCCGGAGGTACACAGACCTCTCCATTATAATCATCCTCAATTTTGGCGGCCGCAGACAGCCTGTCGTAATTGACAAGTGCTGCGGTCTCCAAGCATGATTTAATCATGCTACGAACATCCTCGATTGGCACTGGTGTAACAATGTCCTTCATCAGGACACGCTCTAACAGGGATAGTGTTGCTTTCAATGCACCCTCAGGACGGCCAAATGGAAAACTATACCTGTTTGCCCAACGATATACCATTAAACGTGTAAAGAAATTATTGTTAATTCATTCTACCTGAAATTAGTTATTTGTTTCTCTAAGAGTTGGCGTAAGCGTTCTTTGATCTCTTGAAATTTGTCCCTCTCCTCATGGGTGATTGAACCAACACCATCTGGCCGGGTGCCATGGACGTGGGAGGCACAGAATGCAAAACTGTAATGAATTAAGGTTGGATCGATCATAACACCACGCTCAGCACGATCCAGAAGATCACTGAGATAGCACAGATGTCGGAAGCATCCCCGAACGCCATATCTGTGAGGAAACGCAACTAGATTATTTATCCTTTTTTCATCTTGATGAGTAGTTCACAAATCAATAAAAGTGTGACGATAAAAAACACTGATATGACATGACATCGTTTTTTACATTCACAAGATGAATGACGAAAAAAGATGTCTTTACCTAGCACAGTATTCATCAAGAACAAACACTTGACCCGGTGAGAACCATCCTAGCGAGCAATACGGATCATTGAGCCTGTAATCCAAGGTCAAGTTCTGTAGAAACTTGAATATCGTGGCATGATCAAATTTGCAGGGATCAGCACTTATGAAGTCCTCCATTCCGTGCTTTCTTGCCCTATCAGCATCACCTTGAATCTTACTAATAGTCGAATTTTTATCAGCAACAGAGACTGGTGGTGTGGGTTTATGTGATTGTCCCGTTGCTCTGTACATCGCCATAACCCACAAATGACACTCATTCTCATCATCAGATGCGTATACAATGTTATCCCCTTCTCGTACAGCATTAAAAAAGTATCTTCCCCCCTCCAAATCAGTACCAACCATGATACTCGCAGAAACGGCTTCGATATAGTCCACTGTATAGCCATCCAGCTGCATCATTTCCGACGGCTCACTTTTCTTTTCTTTGTACGAGCACATCGCAAATGTGTACTGCGAGACCTGAACCAGCACGAAGTACCGTTTCTTCCATTTTTTCCATACTGATTTACCAATAGCATACAAATAACCACAATGCTTCATGTTGAGGGGTTTGTCCATACGACATGCTATTTTAATACGTAAATCCTGATCCGGATTATTTTTAGGGACGGTCATACGATGCCACTCTGGCACTTTGCAGGATAACGGCGTTGGTCTTATGATAACTTTACCAATTTCTTTGTCCTCCAATGCCAGCATAGCTTGATTCTCCATGTACAAACGTACTTTAACCACTGGCAATGGATGCATCGTTGAGAAATCACCCTGTGTATCCCACCTTAAGAAATAGACAATGAAAACTGTTAGAAACTTATCTGTCAGAAGTTTGACATGAGGGTTACTTGTGAGAGTGAACTAGGACTTTTATTTTGGAGATGGTCTCGGTTTCAAACGCGATCTGTCTTGTGCTGGTCTTATTGTCTCAAACATAAATAAAATGTGCTATCATCGAAACCAAGACTATTCACCAGTTCTTCAGTATGTATTGCGCTTACATGGGCTTAGAGGCTTCTGCCTGGTCCGTCTGCAGTTTCTCACCACCTTCAACCTCCATAGTGCAATATACAATTCGATTAGGGGGGAGACTCTTGAGGCCTTTCACCTCCATGACAATAACTTCGAGTTGAAATGTCAAACCAACATCCATCTTGGTCAATTGTGGATCGGAATCAGCGGAGTCGCCCTCCAATTTAGCGAGGGAGCTCTGGGTGCGGTAGCGGGAGCGGTCACTACGGCGCTTCAGCTTCTGCAACCCGTATTTGCTGTCTATCGAACCCTTGGAGACAGGTAATGACTCCAGATTGGTCATCAGTAGGTTGATAGACGACTTGAGCTCCTCGATGTAGAGCGACTCCATCTCCTTGTGGAGAAATTTCGGCATGAGCTTACGATTCTGTAGCACAAATCAATTGTCAGGGATTAGAGAATGTGGATTTTTGGTTTCAACGATCTTTTCAGATTATTGATCATTGATGGGCCTTTTTGCATTATGCAAAAGATCAATTAATTCACCTTTTCCATTTCGTTTACTCGCTGTACGCGACCGTCCAGCTCCCTCCTGATGGCGGCAGCCTGCTCATCGGCTGAGTCCAACAGGAGGGCGTTGAACAGAAGCTGATGCTCAAATTTTTTAATGCCAAGAATTTGTTGGAACATGTCGTAAAGCTGCTCTTTCGACAATATACACTCGGAATTCAACGACTGTTGTTGCATTTTTGACGGCCTCTTGCTGTCTTCATCACCAGTTCCTTTGAATATACAATCGAACTTTGCCAGCCATGATTTAAGTACAGTCTCTTTGCTCACTCCATCGATTTCCGGGAGGCTGCGAACACGCTTTTCAACGTTGTTCCTGAACACCTCACGGAAGTCGTACTGGGAACAAGCACCACTCTGCACCATCCTCACGACTCTCTCTGATTTCAAAAATACGTCGAAATAATTCTGTATGGCATTGTGAAATGCCTCGTCAGCCATTATCTGAGTCTCGCCCTTGAGAAAAGCCTGTAAGCGAAGGAGAAGGAGAGAAGTGTAATGTAAAATTCGATCTATCAAATGGGGACCACTTCCATTTCCATCTCATCTTGTGCCGCAGGCGTCTTTCAGACAGATTCAAACATCACTGGATGTATGCATCTATTCAGCTGCACAAAATGCGATCGATTTGGTTACGATAGTCGAGGTCACGTTTCTGAATATACATATAGTTTTTTTTTTAAAATTACATCGTCGAGGCTTCCTTCAAGAAATAAAATCCACTGAGAGGTTTCCCTCAATCGTTTAACGCTACATCATTACGAAACCTTCGAGCCTCGTTACGAGACAGGGAAATTGGATGAAAAGAATAAAAATGACCTATAAAAGACAAATTAATCAGCCGCATCTCACCTGGAATCTTGAACACAGTGTCTCGAGTTGTTGCTTCGTAATTTTCATTTGTCTTCGCGTCATGTCTGTGGGTTGTTTGGCATTGAATGGATAAGCAATACATCTTGATATAAAGACATAAAGCTGAATGCGAGTTTTCCTCTCCTCCTCTTCTCTCTCTTGTTTGTCCTTCAATCACCAAGAAAAATATGACATTTGAGCTTTCACCGAATAATCAATATCCTCTGGCTTCTTACTCTTCGACAAATTAATTTCTACTCGAGTGAATTCATGCAATATTGCATCACCGATACATCTTCAGTATCAAGTTAACCAACTTCTACTGTTTGAAACTGTTTTACCAACATTGACACAAGTGAATTAAATTTACACGTAACTCAATAAGGAAGATATGTTGAGCCACCAGGGAAAACAAGCGGATAAATGATTTTATTTTTAATAAACATAGTTATTATTTGAAATAAATTAGAAATTTGCCATTGGGGCAAAATTTCCATTATCCTCACTTGTATTTCAGCTTCAGTTTTCTCACTAGCAACCGACGGCGAAGGGCTTGTAGGCCTTTGCGCCGACTTTGCATAATTGACAGCGTCCTGGCTGGCAACCATAGATGGTGACAATGAATTTCTAGCACTCGACAAATTTGGCACATCAAGTCCAGCTGAGCCAACATCACCACCAGAACCATGAATTCCTTGGCTGCTGGAAATACTACGTCCGTGTGGTCCATGCAAACTTCCACCATGTAAACTGGGTGAACCAATGCTGCTTGTTTGACTATGACCTCCAGGCGATGCTGTCAAGCCACCAGGACCGCTGCCGACACTTGAGCCGGGACCACTGCCACCACCGCCGGGATGATGACGAGAGACGTGACCACTTGAGAGAGCACGACCCCCGCCGCCACCCCCGCGATGAGTGCTCTGATCCTCATCGCTCTCCTCCTCCGAGGAGCTCGGGTCAATCATTGTATTGACTGTAACACCACCGTGACCCCACTGACTTGACGCCCGTCCCAGCCGTTTCCAACGGCACTGGCGCGACTAACGCCGTTTCCGTTGTCCCACCACGTCTCCCTTTCCTCAGCTGTAATCACATCCTATAATGTTTATTTTTTTCCCCCGAGCACATAATGCGTATAAATTAATGTGCACGCAGATTCTCGTCATTACGTTACTTATGAAAAATTAATTCTTTCATGTCCACCCCTACAATTGTGGGGTGACGCTCTTGAATAGTACTGGACAAAATATTAGTCCGAAATAACACTAGACGACATATCATGTACAAATATATTACAGGACAAACTATCACGAGTAAATCAATTATAGAATAAAATATCATAGTTGAAAAATAGCATATTTCGTAATAAGTGAAAAAAACCCATTTTTTGCACGTGTTACGGACAAAATTTTTCATCACAATCTGCTGAATTGTTCACTTTTCGGCACAGGGTGATGGAAATTATAGGGCAATATGACTATGATTAATATATGGCCATTTAATTGATTTGTGTGTCTGTGTTTTTATTTTTTAAATACTTGAAATTTGAAATGAAAAATGGCTAGGAGTCGGATAGCTCAGCCGGAAAGATATTATTGTTGATAGACATTGTTTCTTTATACTATTTTTTTATGGTTTGTAAATATTCTAAATATGGAATTTTTTTCTTTAAATGAAAACTTGGTTAAACAAAGCAAACAATACCACCCGATCCTAGACTTTGTCACTAGAGATTTTGTCACTAAAAATGTCTTGTAAATTTTATATTGAAAATTATCCTGAAACGTCACGAGAATGTGGAGCGGTATATAAAAGCTCGTGTTTGATTAATTTGTGATTGAGTTCTGTTGATATTCGTGTGATAGTATTTTGTGAAATTTTGTCCTGCGATATTTTGTCTCAATAATATTTTTCGGTGTTATTTGATAATATTATGTATTTGTCATATTTAAGGGTGTCACCAGTAGTAGTACGAGGTCGTATTGGGTTCAAACCAAAAAATTGCGCGTTACATAAAATTATATATTATTCTATAAATTTATATTATTATGCAACACAAAGACATCTCATTTTTACATGAACCGTTGGAGCGTCGTATTGGTTTTGAACCTGAAATTGCCGGTTATGGAAAACTATATATTATTCTATAAATTCATATTATTATACAACAAAAAGACATTTCATGTTTACATGAAACGTTACATTGTTTTTTTTAATAAAGGGATAATAAGGACACTTCGTAGACACGCCATTGTCTCTTCGATCGACTGTCCTCTTAAACCGGTGATATTGCATCTAATGGAATGTTTTTCTATCCTGATTTTCTTTTGTATTGATTCGGATATTTGGGTCACACGAGACTCATAAATTATTTCTACAGTGAAAAAAATATCCTTTCGCTAGGATTCTCCGGTTTTTTTTTTCATCAACGTACAATCGGTGCCTCTAGACTTTTTATTCGCAAGTTTATGAGGATTTTCGGGTGCTACGGGAGGGGGAGAAATGCGGATATAAATGGAAGCGTGGGAGATAGGCGAATATGACGACTCGGGCGCCATCCAATTTTCGAGGCCTGTACCTTTCGACCTCACCCGGTTTACCAATTTTTTTTTTCCTTATGAAGAGTCGAATTGCCCGGAGTAACTGGCCAAAAGAAAATATATGATTTCTCGGTTCATTTTCTGTCTGGAGTATCGACTCGGCTGCTTTTTTTACCCTCTTTTTTATTCATCCCTTTTCCGCATTTCCATTCGTTTTATTTCGCCTCTTCTATAGTTTATCGTTATTCCGAGGAGACCGTAATGAAAATCGAGGGGAACGGGGGTAGGATTGAGTGAATCCATAAAACGTGACTCCTTGGGATAAAACTGACGGGATTTATATTTTACGTTTTCTTTAACGAGTCAAATCGATATTGACACTAGTAGGGGTTATATATTCAACCAACGGCGTCTGGTACAAGATCCTCGTCTAAATTTGGAGAATCAATATTCATTACTGTGCGAATCCGTGGGCCCCGCTCACCCTCTATCATCCTCGATTGGGTTCGGTACGTTTCGAATATTAAAACGAATGTAACTAAAATGGAAATAGAAAACAAAATTAAAAATTCATAAAACGAAAAAAGTGACCGAGTGGATATTATTCTGCACAAGCGACTATCGGAAATCAACCCCCAAATGTTCGATGAATATCTATACTCTAGAACTTCATAACAATGAAAAAAAAAATTGCATACCAACTGGAGTGTTATCCATTTTACATAATGCAAAATAAAAGGTGAATAAAAATGTTGTTGAACTTTCCTTATGGGATAGCCCAGACGGATAGAGTTCGTTCACTCCTGTTCGTGGTATTTCCACCATTCGGCAATTTATTGATTCCCACGGCCATGCGGTGCTTCTTATCAATTATTTATCGCACTTCACTTCGGTATTAATTCACGAGATTCATCTCGACGGAAAGTTATCTCTTTATTTTCGTTTTTGTTTTTATATCCCCCCCAAAGTTGTGCAAGAAAATGTCCTGCTTCATCATTTAAGCTTTTACAAATTTTATTTATTCATTTTTATTGCTCGAGGCCGGAGGCATGGGACGCTGATTTACGGGGCTCTCAAGGGGGTGAGAAAAAGTCAATAGGAGGAGGTCGGTTCGTGATACATACTAATGTATCGATTGTCGCTTTTCTACGTCATGTAAATTACTGGGACCTGTACCCCTCGCCTCTCTGCTCTGTTTAATTTCGTCTTCATTATATTTCGCGACACGCATGTTGAATGACGGTTACAACATCGAAGATTGACTGTGTTACTGGCACCCACATTTTTATCGTTTGCGCTTGTTACTTCGGTGGAAAGAGCGAATGGGGGGGGGGGGGGGGGGGGGAAGTTTGGTAGAAGTCGTACCACCGGGTGAGGAAAGTATGTCAGGAGTACCACTATGATTTTTCTACTTGACATTTTTGGGATTTTACGTTGAAATGGGAGACTGTCATCATCTGCGATTGGTAACTATATTCTACCATAGTTACAACGTACTTAGGGAAAAATGTTCTCACGGTAATGATCGAATCGTACCATTGGTGGGCATAGTTACTAATGCACTTATTCAGAGTAAAACAAACTCAACATGCAAACCATGAGATGTACAGAAGGGAATTCAAATGAAACTTGTTTTTCGTTCTCATACGAACAATTCTTCTTTTCATTCGTCGAAATTGATTCGTGTTGGTGAGAAACAAATGGTTTTCAATGGAAATTATGCAAAACGAACGAGAAATATTTTAAAGAAAAGTTTTTATTCCACTTTAGACTTTATTCAAAAATTTTACACCTGACGTATGCGACAAATTCAACAGTCGACAGTTACTTCACTGGAAACTGTTACTATGCCGTCAAATTTTCGTACTCAAATTAAGAGGAGGAATTTCCTCGAGAGCGAATAAAACGATAATAATATTAGTTCTTTATTTAGATTTCTGCTCGACTAGTTCATTACTTGAACTTCTATTTGAGCACCACACTAACAGACAAACGTACTTTTAGCTGAAAAACTAATTCTTGGTTCAAGAATGTTTTTTACTATCACATAATTCTTGAGCCACTCTTTTTCTCTTGTTCCTTAAGTATGCACGTTGCCCAGGAAAAGAAAACCTTATAACTTTCCTCCTCTCGACAATGAAAAATACTTAAGGAGCCAGAGAAAAAGATTGGCTCAAGAATTATGTGATAGTAAAAAATATTGTTGAACCAAAAATTAATTTTTCAGCCTAAAGTACGCTTTTCTCTCCGTCCACTCAACTATTCCATATTTTTTATTTCTTCATTTTAAGCCGCGAACAACGCTCTAGAAAATATTTAAACGCATAGTACAAACTTCACCTGTCACTTTAAAATTTTAACAAGATTGTTGTTACTGAAATAACATGGAGAATGAACAATTGCCATGTGCACCTTCGTGTAACACAATTATTTAACTTCGCAGCGCCGAGAAACACACGCGGGACAGTGACATGCGTATACCTATATAGTCGTTGACATGTACGGGAGCGAGTTAATGCTTAACCCAGAAATGCTAATGAATGCTGATACTAGATAACGCGAGTTTCTTTGTGTTTAATAGGGCATGATTCATTAGAATGGGGATAAATCGAAAGAGAAAAGTTTAACTGGCCTCTGTGGTCTGTCTGGCAATCAACAGATGTATAATTAAGGGGATAAAGCGAGCTTTAGTCAACCCATATATCTATTGAACAAATAAGCGTGGGAGAATTTTATTTTTCCAATGCTTTTCAGTTTATGTAATTGCGTAGGATCAATAGGTGATTTTGAGCGATTGAAACCATTCAAGTTTTTCTGAATCGAGGAAATACAGTTTATTTATAGTCTCAAGTATCACGAGGAATTTTATTTCTCACCGTGCTTTCAGATTTTACTGGTCACATGGGTGTAACGTTTAGTTTATAGTTCTCTGGATTTGACAGGAGAAGGTCCTCGAATTTTTTTTTTCTACAATGGATTAAGTGCACATGAATAAAACAATTATTTTTATGGAGTAATCAACAACCGTGGGAAAATGTGTTAAGAAAATATGAAAATGTTCTGTAATTTTATCGCTCAGTGCGGTAATTTGGAGACGCGGTGAAACAGTTCGAGTCAATTTTTATGATTGTACACTTTTTAATGAGTATCTCGGAATTCATTTTATAAATTTTTTGGCGTAAGCTTAAAAGAACGTGGAAATGGGTTGCTTTCTCCGATTACATGATTTTTTCATAATTATTCCCCGACTTATTTTCTCGTACTCCAAACTCTTTCTCAAGATTCGTCTACATCCCTAGAAACTTGAGACTTTTGATTAATCCACCGTCAGAGAGCTCGCCAAAAATAATCCGATCAGCAGTATAAAATTATAAACTTCCCCGCTATAATTCCCTTGAAGTCTCAGCGCTCGCCAAAACCTCAGTCTCATTCACTCATTCATTCATTAATTCTCAAAAAAAATTTAGATCAACTGATTTCAATTAAAAAAAAGAAGTCGCTCCTCCTCGTGCTCTCCAATACTCAGCTATCGATTTCCCGTTAATCCCTTAAAATCCTCTAACTTTATCACCCAGACGCATCCCGACCTAGCCTAATCCCTCATTAGACCCATCGGGGAGGAAAAAAGTGAGGGAATTCTTATACAAAAAATCTCGATAATTGTTACTTGCAGAAATGTACTAGTGGCGAAGAATGTAATTAATAAAAATAAGTGCCTATGACTAGATATAATCGAGAAGAGTCGATTTTCTTCCCCCTCCGAAATGTTTCATCTCCCTACAATTTCAAATCACAGCGTAACTCAAATTAAACCTGAATTTTACCTACTTCCATCCAACAATTGAACTTAAATTTACCGATTGTATTGATTTTATCAAAATTTCATATATAGCATAGAAAAAAAAATCGCCTCATAAAAACCCTCCCCCAGAATTTCAATCCACGATTACTCGTCTCGTCTTAAACTTCCCCCCCCCCTCCCCCAACTATTCCCACTACTCATGAAAGAATGAAATCGCCTCGAGCCCTTTAACACCCCTCCCCATGCAACCCTCCCAGCGAAACGATAACATCCCTCAATATCCCTTTGAATTCAATCCCGATCGAAGGGTTGAGCGTGAATATCATTGACTACAAATCTGAAAAATCATATCGTGACATCCAACAGTTCTCCTCACCCTCGCCCCTTCATTAAATGATTAAATGAGCGGAGTCAGAAAAAGTCTTCAGCCCCAGGAAAAAAGAAAGACCTTTCCCGAAGTAGAGGGGCCAGTGTAAGAGCGGACAGTGTTGGCACTTCCGTTCATAATGACCAAGAGGGACAGAATTATCAGAGGAATCAAAGAACCCTCTTAGAACCCTACGAGTTCCCCCAACTCCCCAGAGAGTGATCCCCTGCCTCTGCCCCCCCCCCTTCCCCTGAAGATAATCACAATCATCAATGAAATAACCTGAAAATAAAAGCACCCTCTCTTGCCACCAAAACCAAGAGAAAAAAAAAACACACGCGATAATAGGAAAACGGCGTTAGCGTCGTGGAATTCTTAGTGGGTAACGTTATTGATCTAGTGCACGAGTATGAAGCCTCGCCATTGCTAGAACGGCACATGTGTATCCCCGAGATATTCCGCCACTGGGTGTGTCGAGAATCCCTAAAACCACGTTAAACCCTTCGACAGAGTCGCGAATGGCATTCCTCATTCCCCGGAAAAAAAAAAATATATATCTCAATTTGACATGTAAGACTCACGTCTGACGAATCTCGTGCTTAACCACTAACCTCTTCAGCCAGTCTGTTCAACGTCCGTGTTGATCCCCTGCATCTCCAATTTCCTCAGTCACCCCTTGATAGCTCCATCAAACATTCAACAAAATCGCGTCAAAAATCGGATTAATGAAAATAAAATCACGAGTTTAGGGGAACGTGTCACCTGATTTGAGATGTTACTTGACGTGTGTACCTTGACGGTATGCACTTGGGTAAGGGACTGGATACCGGCGCGGGAGTGGTAGAGGCGCTAGGTCTCGAGGATACTCTCGAGGAAAAGGCAGGAAAGAGGGGTTGGTAGTTGTGACGAAAGGGGAGAGAGAGGGCGAGAAAGGCAGAGAGAGGGAGAGAGGGAGACAGTATTTCGTTCGTGAGGGGTGAAATGGGGTATTTCTAGCCTTCCCAGCGGCGGGGGAAGCCTTAATACACGGAAATCCAGCAAAAATACGTGGAATATAAAACAAATGTGTTGGTGAGGGAGAGGAAGGAATGAATAGCCGTGGGCTTGAGTTTTCTGTTCACGTACATTCGATTCTTTATGCGTGTGGTTCAATGGAGAGGGGCGATGGGGATGGGTGAGGTGAGCGGGGAGGGCTCGAGAGTTGATTCAACGTTGAGGGAGCTTTAAGTGGGGACCAACAACTCGGGTGGGGCACGAATCCAATGAGCGAGAGAGGGGAGACAGTGGGGAAATACTTGCGTGTGATGTATGTGTGTGTGTGTGTGTGTGGATGCGGCCTGTGCGATAGTGCCACTGGGCCATCGATCGCCTGCGCGACTGCTGTAATACCAGCTGACCGTTTTCGCACGGACAGATATATCCACCGTTTTTTCACGATTTTTATCCAATACGGGCTTGTACAGAGCCACTATTTTTCCGTGTTTCAGGGGTAGGAAAAATTGAGGGGCAAGGAAGGGGGGGGGGGGGGGGGTAGAGAGTCACGATTTATGTATTTTTTACTTGAACTTAGCCTTTTTTTCTGTTTGTATTTCTTGGGTTTTGGAGATTTTTATCATCCACTATTTGGTTTGGGAGTTGATGGTGGCGCGCCACTGGGGAAATTGAGGATGAATATAGTAGGAGGAATTCATTAAGCTTAACGAGACTCTTTATTCTATTTTATTGTTTTAAGGCACTAAAAAAATAATTGAAAATAAAGAGAAATTTATTCGCGGAATTTGTCGTTTATTGGAGAATCTCTAATGACTTAAATGGAGGAATCAATTTTTTTATTATTGAATTGTGTGGTGCGTGACGGAAGAGGGGGAGAGAATTGAGTGGAGGGTTAACTAACAATAAGAGGATTGAGAGTGCGATTTGTACTTAATGTTCTTTTTCTCCTCCACCCAATTTTTTTGTCGTTTTTGGATTTTTACGGTTTTCAGCTTTTTCATTAATTTGACTGGTCTTCAAGTTTAATGAGTCCTTTGAATTTACTTTTGTTTTAACGAACTAAAAAAGTGATGTTTATAAAGAAAAAAATTCGTGTGAGGGTTGACTTTGCCATTGGAGAGAGTGAAGGGCCTAAATGGAAAAATTAATTTCGTTCAGAATTTTATTCAATTATATCATTATATTATTCACAACGAAAGGAGGGGAGAAAACAATGAACGGACGGACCTAATAATATGAGACAAGATGATTTAAGAGTTAATGTGCCCAAAATTTTTCCAAAAATCCACAAACATTTGAAACAAATTACCTATTGGAAAAATTAATTATAACAAATTAATCAAACTGAGTTGATCAAGCTTAATGAGTCTCTTTATTTCATTGTATTTTTTAATTAATAACGTTGGTAAATTAATTAGAGTATTTCGTTTGCCACTGGAGAGAGTCAAGGTGATGTTGAGGCCACGTACGAATCTAAATGGAAGAATTTATATTTCGTTATTCAATTCAATTGGACTCGGTAAACACTTGCTAAACCCGCCCCCACCTCGCCCCCCACCACCACCACCACCTTTGGTTGCAGGTGTGCAGGTGTGCAGGTGTGTACGCGTGGCGCATTGCACATTTTCCATTTACCCGCGTATATCCAACTGTTGACGTATATCGGGTATGAACGTTCTGTTTGGGTTTGGCATACTCGTTAGAATAATAGGCAACAGACCGACGCAGCAAACGCTCAATCTCATGTTGAGTTTATTGGATTTCGAAATTACAAAAGGATCGACGATGGAGTTTTGATTCCCCCGGTGAATCGCCGAGGCATAGCGTGTTCCTATTAATGCACTTGTCTATCGGCAATCATCGTCGCATTCAGTGACAGATATATGGCGTATACTTGAAGGCTTTTTTGTTGGAGAATCGGCCAATGGGACACTGGAGGATCCATTGTTCTTGTGGTTAATTGGAATCTTCATTACGAGCTTTTTCAACATGCCAATTTTTCAAGAAAACTTTTCCCGTAGGCGGGATTTCTGACAGCTCTCATTGGTAGTTGATGAATTTCTTCATTCACTCGTCTTAACAATGGAGACCATTTATGAGTTATATTTGAGTATGATCTTGATGTCGGACACTGGAATTCAATGAAAAGATTGGAATAATATTGCGGATGATGTTAGAAGAGAAATAATTGAAAAACATTTGCGAACAAGCCTCGGAAATTTTTTCAGTGATCTTTTTATAACAAACGAACGATTTAATTCAATTCTACTTATGAGTAAGGGAACAATGATTTTTATTTCCTATCGCAGGATATATTAGCTATAAAAATGGGGACCAATTCAGTTCAATTCAATTAAGGCGATCATGTTACGACCGTCAATAAATCAACGAAAATGGTTTTTCTTTAAACAGTTATATGGGCTTGTGATGCTAGTAAAGAAAGATAATTTGTTTTGTATTATCACGACAAGACCATTCCTCGGATTGTTACTTAATTCCGTTGATCATCAATGGTTTTTTTTTCCTTAATTAAATTATTGAATGGTAAAGTTCAATATTTTTTGCATTTTTTGGGATTTTAATGAATTTCGAATACTTGATGAATGTTCAAAGATTGTTGACGACGTGACAGGTGTTCAAAACAACTTCAAGAAAGCTTGAATCCCGGGTTAACAATTTTTTTATTTTATATTCAATAATCTCCATACACAGGACTCTAGATTGAATAAAAATGTTGCCATGATTTTCCCCGGGTATCGGCAGAATACAGTTATTGATTTTTTTTAATAAAAAAAAAAAAGAAGGGAAGGATTTTAGTTCCGCCCATCTCAACATAATTTGACTATAATATGCGCGGGAAATGATGTAATTAAGCCGTTCATCAATTTACTGTTGAGTGGAACCTCATATTGACACATTTAATTTAAGCAATAATTACTTTTCGCCCGTCTCTAGAGTGAGTGGAATTTTCTGGCAACTGGTGGTTCTGATAAATTCATCACAAAAGCCTTCATTTGTCATCTCAGGAATAATTACGTGCATTCAAGTAGTAATGTCACCTGGTATAGGAAAAATTGTGATTGTCATGAATAAACGTGGATTTATTTCCGTCATGGCAGTAGATGGAAGGCGTTGTTTTGTGGAAAATATTCTGTACGGCATCAGCATGGCAGTGTCGCACTTGGCCATAATGAAACGTACCGAGAGCAAATTGGAGCTAAGTTCCTCGCTCATAAAAATTGACAACAATTTGAAAATGAAAAATACACTCACGACTGACCCGTTGATAAATGTCTCTCCCATTCCGTTTTTATTTTCCCAGATGCGCTGTATTTGCAATGCAATTACACGTCTTCCCCCAGGAAGACATCTAAAATACCGCTGTCACTTGGTATTCATGGGCTCCATCTGCATAATTTAATTAATGACTTTCGTGTCAACGGCAGATAAAAGTATTACATCGTATTGTATTCGACATTATTATCTGACGAATAGTGATTCGAATCCGCTGAGAAATATTACCTTTTCGTGGAGTGCAAATTATTTTTATTTGAACAGAGAGGATTGCTCAATTAGCTCGTGACCTATTGAGAATTTTTATTTGATTGATGCCTGGATGGAGTCCAAATTTGGAAATTAAATTTCTCCCATTCCCGAGATTTTTTACAGTAAATATTTACGATTTAATGGAAAATCGATGAAAATGGTTAATTTTAGTGCAATGCCTGCATGAAAATCGCTAAAGAGATAAAAGCTTTCGAGATTATTCTGAACGATTTTACAACACGAAAAGTAATCATGGTTGGATGTATAATTGAGTACATAATCAATTTTTTTAATTTCCTGTATCAGAGGGGCATGTTCCTCGGGCTCCTATGTTCAAATGTAGGACGAACGAACCACAAACATTACTTATTTCTGTACATTAAACAATTACTCGTATCCGTTGGTGTACATTTTTTGGCATTCTGGATAAATTGAAAATTTTCCGGACACAATATCCTCACGTTTACGAAATTTCAAGAAATATAAAGGTAATGGATCTAGAAATGGATTCCACTCCTCGTTTACTCCGATGAAAACTTTTCTCTGCACTTTACCGTATCATTGACATAAATATTTATTGCAGTTAATTTTTAAGGGAGTTTTAAGGAATTTTATCGCTGAAAATTGATGATTTCGTTGAACAATCCATGAGAAATCAAAATTTTAGATTCATCGGACCCTAAAAATTAATAGAAATCCAGAAAATTCAGTCGAGGGTATACCTAAACTTTCAAGACAATGACAGCCAATGAAACTTAGAGGAGAAAATTCCTGAAAATTCAGATGTTACTGAATATTAAGTGTAACTTGGTTTATAATAGTCATACTCCTTTAGAAATTCAAGTACATTGAGGAATTTTCATCTTTAAATTCCTCAATATTCTGGAATTGTACTCAATTTTCCATGAAACTTGAAATGTTATGTTTTTTCTGTCTCCGACTAAAATTCAGTGTTGCCGTCCTGAAAATAAGTAATTTACCATCAATTTTAATTTTTTTCTTACTGTGAATGCGATTTTTTCGTCATTTTGTTTCCAATCAGTCTTTCTGAATAATAATCAAACATCTATGAAATTGGAATTCTCTACTAACGGTAAGCGAAATTGGTATAAAATAATTTTGGGCAATCGGCTTTGGAACTCTCAGTTGCCAAATAAAAAATTGTTCGCCTCTTTTCCCCCATGATTTTAATCTTTTTTCATTCTGTGACATGTCATATGACATTTGATTTACGCACCGCTCTCTCTATCTTTTTCTCTCTTTCATTCAAGATGAAAAACCCATGGGAAATATGTTTTTTGACTCATGGGACGTTTATAGCAACCGCCTGATGCAAACGCAATTCAAAAACTCTCATTCAATGTCGCGTGGGGACGGAGATAACAAAGTTTTAGTTTTTAAGAAAACTTCTCGATTTGTAAGAAGCCAGAGTCTTGTAATTAAATGAGTAAAATAGCCTTTTTATTTTTTGTCTAAAAATTAGTCAAAAAGTAGACATTTTCTAAAACTGTTGTATCAATTAAAAAATCATTTTACTGGAATTTTCCTTCATTCTTAATTGTCAAAACTTGATAATGAAACGTAATGATTTTTTTTCTTGTCTATTGCTGTGAAAAATAATGTGTAAAAAAATTCTCTTATCTAAAACTAATTTCTGTCTTACCTCAAAAAATTTATCTTCAAATTATTAGATGGCTTTTTCCTCCGGACGGAAACTTTGTAATCATTAACTTTGACGTCCAATTTTGTCACATTTGAGATGTTTTTTTTTGTTGTTTGTTTTAATATGTAAAATCACGAAATTCCAAAGTTTTTTTTATCAGTTACTCCATGAAAATTCCAATTAACCATTTTTGAAATCTCAAAATGAATGTCTTCCGTCTGTATTTACACAATTTAAATGAAAAATTTCCGCATTCTTCACTGAAGACAGTAATGCATCCTCCACTCCCACATATTCTTTCCCCCAACGTATACAAAGTTCTGTCTCCATGAAATCATCTCATCTCAGCAGAAAACCCCAAAGTGTTCATTTTCCCAGAACAATCCTAGAAATTACCTCAACTAATTAAACTACAAGTACACCAATGTTAACAATGTGCCAGAGGTTGAATAGCGAGTGGTTAGGAACTTGAACGTTTGAAGTTTGTAAATTACTGAATTGGCCAACGGAGTAATATCCGTGACATTGCGAGGGAGAAAGAGTCAACCCAGGTAGTTGAGTTTTGAAAACAATCGTGACCTATCCTCGAGGTCGAGGTTAGAATAACAGAAGTGGAAGGAGGATTGAAGGAGAATAGGTAAGGGATGATTACGAGGATTCACTGAAAGTTGGTAGGACGGAAAATTTTTGGCCCAACGCCAGATTCCTCCAGAAAATGGGTTATCGATCAAGCCCTGACGACAAAATCCAGAGGGTTTTATTTATTTTTTTTCCCTTTCTATCCAAGTCTTTGCTAGAGCTTGTGACGGAAAGCTCTACTTTAAATCACTCCTTTCTCTCACAAACACCGGCTCTCCACATTTCCGAGCATGTGGTTTCAAGGTCTTTGGAATGATACAACGGCTGATATAGCGCGTGTTCAGACCAGCTTCCTTGTTCCGTTTACAATAAAAATTTGCGATAAAGAGACAGGCAGTTATTTTAAATTTTTCGAGCAAACCACACGGAGACGGAGATTATCAAACTTCCGGTGGAGTTGGAGTGGGCTCTGATAGAATGTTTCGTTCATTATTATTTTTTTAACCAGTTTGTCCTGCATGTTTTATTTATTTACACATTCTGTACGTATTTTTCCTACAGAAAAATTCATCTCTCACAAAATTCTAATTAACGCAGTATCTTCAAGCATATACGTAAACATTAATGACTGACGTCCAGTGATGACTAAAAAAATAATTCTAATAATTGTACGTCGTTTCATTCGGGGAGTAATGATCATTATTATTACATTACTTGGAATAGATATCTTCAAAGTCGGTCAAATGATGTGAGGCCTCAGGAATTTGGAGAGGCACACGAAAATATCAATAGGAAAACCATCACAACAACTGATATTTAATACTAGCCTGTGAATGTTCATATTAAAGGGCATCGTTTTCGCATTAATGGAAACTTTTGAATACTAATGATAAATTATTAGGCCTCTTATTGCCTCTAGTTAGGTCTTCCAGACAATTTCTAATGGATTTCGGAACACCAATTCAATTTCTTGAAAATTGGTGGCGGTGTGGTAGAAAACTAATGATAGTATTGCAAAAAATTAGTGACAGAATTGAATTTCAAAATTTGGCCCAAACAATTTTGCGGGATAGAAGTCCGGAGTGTTTCTGTAATTTTATGGATCCTTCAGTGAACGTAATTAACAGCATTAAATATTCATGACCGAATAATACATCATTCTTCTGACACAATCAGATTACATTCTTATTCTTCAGGAGCGCAGGTTTTCCTCAACAATTCAGTATAAATATTCAGCGCCGTTGAATTATCTTCAAGTTTCCCCCGAAATATCACAAAAATCCAAACATGTAGAATTTTCAAAATTTCAAACAATTAATGACAAACCGAGCCTATAACTTCTCTGATAAGATCAATTTACGCGTTTAATAGTCAAGTGGTCTTTTGTTGATTGGATTTTTTTAACGATTAATCTGGATGCATCACTGAACTCCCTTAATCGTCTTAAAAATCGGCCAGGCCTCCAGATCGGCTCTGCGGCGTACTGAAGACGTGTAAACCGATTTATTTTCCAAGGTCGCTCTTTTAAAGAAAAAAGTACTAGTACCGAACCACTTCAAAGGTGGAGTCGCAAATTACGCTGAAGCTCGATGTTTTACAATTTATCTTTTAAAAATTTGTTCGATGTTAGAAATAGGTGAACTTAAAATATGGACAAATGTTATCGGGATTTACAAATCTAAAATTATAACCGAAGTTTATGGAATCGTGATTGCCGGTGATTTTGAGTGTAACGTACGCTTTAGTTGGAAGCATAAAATACGTTTGGGAAAGGGTAAAAACGCGACTGAAATTCACTGGGATATAACTTTTCCATATCAAAGGCGCATTTTCCCCGGTAAAAAGTGATTGGATTTAGCAGTAAGTTCGTTACCTCACATGCGAAAGTTGTTAGTTCAAAATCCGGCAGCTGCGATCGTCATTGCAATATATATTCTCATTGGATCTGAGCAATGTGCATTAGTGATGAAGAAAGAGTAAATCAAATGACAAAAGGGACATTTATTTATTACACAATAGTCACTACGGCTATTACAATAATATAACAGCATAGTGATGTCTGCACATTTGATTCTGATGGAACTAGTAAACTAATAATGTGTTTATCTTCAGTAGACGAGTTATTTTCCTGGAATGATAATAAGAAACGTGTGGTTCCGGAAAGTGCCGCCCCACTTACACGTTGAAAAAAATCGACTAGTAACAAACGATTTTGGAATGATGAATTACGATTTAAAAAACGCGAATGACAAGCTCAAAAGTGTATTTTACGAACCCAATCTCAAAAAAATGTAAAAATTGTGCCAAATAAATGAAAAACAAAAAACTCTGAGTTTTTGGACATATTCAGTTATTTAATATTGGAATATGGCAGAGATCAAATAAATAATTTAGACGACTCCGCTAAATATTTTATTTAAAATAAACTTTATTTGGCACGAGGAAGGCACGACTGTTCTACTAGGCAGTGGTCGAAAGACTAAACTATAGTAAAATAAGTGACCCTTACTAACAAACCCATGGAAAAGTTTATGACACTAGAGGACAGAACCTTTCTTCAAATTTGGACAAATGTCTCGGATTAAATCGCTCTTGAGTTTGCAGTACAACCGCTCATAAATGAGTCACTTGCTAGAAATCGGTTTTCCCCAAGGTCATAAATATTTGTCGAGTAGTTTTTGGACAGCTGTGAAGGCATTCTCGTATATTCCAAAAATTAGGCCTAACTGCTTAAAATTTATTTGAGGGAAGCGGACAAAATGTGATAAAAATAATTTACGATTTCAATGTGGCAATTAATCATTTTAATACTATAATTTACGATATCAAGACCATAAGTTTTCAACCTGTAAAAATAATCGTTAATTACGATTTAAGACTTGTGATTTGCAGTTAAAAAAAATGTAATTGACGAGTTAAATATCGCGAATGATGATTTAAAATTTGTTATTTATTATTCAAAGATTATTTTCCATTCTAGTATTCTCGTAAGTGCGTAAAACCATTAAAACACCATTACCAATTGAGTCTTGATTTCTCGCGTTGTCACTGCTAATCACACGAAAATGCTTGGAGCCTACGCAAGTGGGCATTACACGTCTCAATATCACTTTCGTCATTCCTCGCTGGACATGCTGGCGATGATAAGTGTGTACCCTCTTCGCCGTGTGAAAAACTCGATTACCGCTAAATCAAATTTTAGATTGAAGTATGTTTTAGATTGAAGTATGTTTGCTTGCATAATAATCCAAAAATAATAATTTCTTCCGCGAAAGCTCCTCGGGATATTATATTTCATCACAAGTTCCGTCGTAAATTTTAAACTTTTTTCACTAAATCCATTTTAATTACCTCCCAGCGACGTGTAATCGGATTTCCATTGTGACCCTTTATAAAGTGCAATCTTATTAAAAACTCCTTAATTATCAGAAGAGAGTGTGAAATATCGGGCAAATTCGATTGTGCGCGAAAGTAGCGTAAGCCGGCTATGCGTCGTAAAAATTTGATGAACAATAATTGTTAAAAACGAGTAATGCTGCAGGAGAATTAATTTCTCGTTTCTTTTTTTCAAATGTAAAGGTAATTACGTCTGAAACTTTAATTTCACTCCAAATTCCATCAAAGATTACAGCTAATGCTGATGATTACTGATTGTGGAAGAATTCACTTTGGTCTATCTTGTTTACTTATTTCATTTAAGCCAATTCATTTTTACTAGTACAATTTACAAGCCTTAAAACAGACTATCACAAAGATATATAAATTCTGGTTAAAAGTGACTCCGAGTTTATTTAATATTTCACATTTTATGTGTTACCAAATAACATTATTTCTAGTGTCATAAATTCTTGTTCTGAACATTAATATTTTTTATGGTCCTCAAAATAAAATAAATGAGACACAGTTTTTCATTGAGATAAGATGTTATCAGTTACTTTTTATATATTTTTCGTGTTTACTTCACTAACGAATGAAAGAATTATATTGAAGTAGAGAATATTTGAAATAATAGAAGCCTTCGTATTTTTCACTGATACTTTTGATAAGATATAAATTCATTCGATTTTATCGAATAATTTGTTTTTACCGATTAAATTGTGAACTATTCACTCTCGCTTGATAATTCACTTTGGTAGAATAAATTATAGAACTTTTATAGATAATAATTAGTGTTTTTTCTCTCCGTCTCAAAGTCCATTCAATTCAGTCATTACTCAATCGTAATTTGGAGATGATACCATAATTCTCTTATCAAATTTCATAATTATGTTATCAATCTTTTAAAACGTTACTTAACATGAGTTAGGGCGGTATAATGTGATCTTTTTATAGAAATTCATCATCCAGAGTTTTTTATTTTTCTCTGAATTTTCAGACTTAGAAAATCACTTCAATTAAATTCATTCATTTTTTAAATTAACATAGCCTTGTAAAATTGAGAGAGTAATTCCTTAGCATAATTACACAACGAAAAATTAAACCATTCATATTCTTGGCCATATATTTTTTTAATTATTCATATTATCAACTAAAAAACACACGGTATAATCTCCTAAGCACAAGAAGTGTGTCGTAAGGCTTAATATTATTTTAACAGATAGAAATTATAAAATCTGTATAAATAATCACATAACAGAAAAGCTGTTGACTGATAAAAGATAGTATATTGTAGTCTTGGGTCTCGCTCAGTAATATTTGAATTATTTCCAGCCAGAAATCCGTACACGTTTGTTCTCTTAAATTTTTTATGTGTTTGTCAATCAGACTAAACTTTGCTCAAGTACAGATAACGAGCAGTAAAATTGAATTCTCGTTACTCTTTATCATCCAGAGACTTCCGCATTTCACGGATCATTGAAAGTTGGAAAAATCGTTGTATCCAAGTCTAAATCCAGGACGATGTATCCCTAGAAAGTTGTGTGGCACCCTCCATTGCCGAAAATCGAGAAAACAGGGGAACAACCCTCCAAGGTATTTACCGACATATTGCGCCATCCTGCGGTAGTGTAGAATACTAGGGCTTCGTAAAAAGTGAAACTAGAAAAGGAGAGGAACCAGTGGGAGTGGGATTTCAGTGGTGGCCTCAATCGCCGGCCAATACACGAGACTCTAATATATATCAGAACTCAGTGGGACTCGTTCCAGGAAAGATCGCTGGTTCGGAGTCGTTGATTTTTCACTAAAGGAGATTATAATTGAAGTTTACTGATATAATTAAGAGGTGGGGTGGCGAACGTGTTTGATTGCCTCTTACCAAATCACAACGTGTGGGCAACGGATAACATACAGAATGACGATGTATTTGAAACTGATTGTGAAGCGAAGAAACCAGGGAGGATGATAATAAGTGGTATGGGATGATTAATCATGTAAACTATATTTATCATTTTGACATATTGTAAATCACAAAAATTTATTCAGTTCTTTTTTCTGCTCTTTTTGGACATCGAAGAAAGGCATGTGCTGTGCGGTCAAGAGCAGTTATTGGTGCAGTGGTCCAATTGGCACGGACACTCTGCATTCGGGGAAATACTCCAGTGGACCTCGAAATTATGGGAATAACCCGTCGACCTTCCCCGAAGATATTTGGCCTCGTCTCTCCCAATTGTGTCTTTCTCCAAGTGCCTCAGTGCTCAGTGCTTTAATCGTTCGCCCTTAAGCCATCGCTTGAAAAAAAAAAAAATAACAAACATCTGCTTTCCAGTATTTACTCGCAACCACTCAGTAATCCACTCATTTTTTAATATTTTTTAACGACGAAGGAAAATAGTAGAGACCGGCATCCGATTCTCCGGATATCCGTCTCTGACTCGGCTCATTTGTTATCGTCATGAACCACTTTTTGCATCTCCGCAGTCGTGTTCTGCAGAGCCTTATACTTGGCCTCGTCGTTCTCACCTTTTACACCTATTACCGGACAACGCTCGATGATTATCGTCCGGTCATTCGGCCTATTGTTATTGGTGAGTAGTACAATGATTGGTAAATACTCAATGTCAGACAAAAATTAGATTTGCACACTGAAAAAAAAAATTACTTTTGAGGTAAAAATTACACGTGATAGCAAAAGAAATGGTTTTGTTAATTGTTGAGGTTGTAAAATTTTATACTTAATCTTGTTTTTATGAGGAAAAATTCTACGTTTTTCATTTTTGCTCTATTAAGGCATTCTTTATTTGGGAATAATTTCAGGCTAAACTTGAAGAGTTCGTACCCACTCGATAAATTAGGTTATTCAAGTTCGCTGGTCTTCGAACCACATTTTTTTTCAACTTAGTTATTGCTTTGGTTTTTTAAAGGTAAAAAATTGAAAAATTCGTTATTCAATCTGAGGTTTGCATTTTAATAAAAGATTAATATTTTTTTTCCACTAGAAGTGAAAATATGAAGCTATTTCAGGATCTATTTTGGGCAAGAAATATATGAAATAAAAAATTAAAATCTGTCAAAAAACAATTTGAATAATACTCATTAATAATAACTTTTCCATGTTAATTTAATTGCACAATTTAAAAAAAAAATTAAATAAAAAAACGTAGCGTATCTCTTAATGGTCGAGCCCATTTAATTATCTTGAACAAAAAATTATTCAAAAAATGAATCATTTGAACTAGTTCTTCCATAAATTCAAGTATTTATTATTGTGTATTATTACGTGTCATAAAAAAATGAATGGCTTGCGGGAATTGTTACTGTACTGATCTGATTGATCACCTAGCCCTTCCATTATCAGTTTGAATGCATAGAAATCAATATCTAAGCCCTGAAAATAAAAATTCTCAAGATAACATGGACTCCCAGAATTTCTGGGAAGACTTATATTTTTGAAAACTGTTGAGTATTATCTTCAAAGAAGAGAATTATATCCTCTAAAGGTTATTTTTCTCTCGTTGAGAAAATGTAATTATTCATCTTCAGATTTTACGAGTTTTGAGATTGGCAACCGAGTAGATCCTCTTGGAAAATAAATCTTTGGTCAATTTAATTTTTTCTTTTTGTGTAACAAGGCTTTTAATTGAAATTTTGTCTACGTTTATTCAATCTGTATTCAACACAAGACATCGTGAACGTGAACATAGAATTATGCCATTATAATTACACTGTGAACAAACTTGAGGAGAAATTACTGGAAAAATTGAGTAATCGCGGAGCGAAATCCCGTTATAGGTCTCCTTGATTAACGGTGGATTTATTCCGTTTGCTTAAAAAATTGACTGATTGTTAGATAATTTGTTCTCCAACGGTAACACTTAGCGTCTGGAATTCCATCCACATTACGACATTGAACGGTGATAATTATTCAATGTCTGGGAATCTTTCTATAACGCCTATTTCCTTTCCCCGGTAGTTAACAGTACATCTTCACTTTCGCCCATTCTGATACTAGCGTCATCATTTTTTAAAAATCCTCGAAGGGAGAACTTATAGTTAATATTATCAAAAATTTTGCTCGAAACTTTACGGGATAATTTCCTTAACTTGAAACAAATATTTGTAAGACCATTACAATTACTTGCCCATTGTTTCTCACAACAATACTATTAAAAAATTCTTATATGATCGCAGGTGTATTACCTTCCCCCAAAAGTCTCAATAATCTCCCAAACACCAGTGACGTATCCCCGCAATCATCAAAAAATGCAATATTGGAGCCCGTCCCGCCGAACGTGACGGCCAGCCACAATTCGACCTCATCAATAGGCTCAACATCCATATCAACATCTCAGGGTGTTTCGTCTTCCGCAAGTACCTCGATCAACCTCCCCAGCAAAGCTCCAACCCTCCACTTGCCAAAAATCGCAGACACCAAGTTACCAATTCTCCAAAATGATACAGCTGGTGCCATATATCCAGGTGGACATGACGTGACATCCCAAGAGAAGTGTCCCAACTACGGTGAAGACATGGACCTGGTGATTGTGGTGATGTCAGCTCCATCGCACCTTGATGCAAGAAGAGCAATACGACAAACCTGGGGTCATTTTGGACAACGCACAGACGTGAGTGTATTATTCATACTTGGTACTTCAAATGATCCTAAATTGGAGAATCTCATTCAGCAAGAGCAAAAGCTGTATGGCGATGTGATAAGAGGTAGATTTCAAGACTCATACTCAAATTTAACGCTCAAGACAATTTCAATGTTAGAATGGGTCGACTCATACTGCTCAGAAGCCAAATTTGTTCTAAAAACTGATGACGATATGTTTATCAATGTGGCTCGACTTTTATCATTTATAAAAAAACACGAGAAAGATAAAAAGGTTATATTTGGCAGATTGGCAAGAAAGTGGAAGCCAATTAGAAATAAAAAGAGCAAGTACTATGTATCATTGGCACAATACAAACCACCACTGTTTCCTGATTTTACCACTGGACCGGCCTACCTCTTGTCTAGAGATGTCATCAATATATTGTATGAGGCTGCACTCAGTCAAACTTATCTTAAACTTGAGGATGTCTTTACAACTGGCATTGTTGCTCACAAACTTGGGATCAAACGAGTGCAGGCCAATGAATTTTTGAATAAGAGAATCAGTTACTCTCCTTGTAATATTCAGCGTAGCATCAGTATACATATGGTGAAGTATGGTGAGCAGTTTGATCTTTGGAAAAAATTACTAGACGGCAAGACTAAGTGCAAGTAGACGTAGTGAATATGTTTCACTGATTCTATTCAATTGTCACAATCTCGGTTGATGAATACACATTCAGACATGTGTTACCGATAAGAATATCAATTTGACAATCTGAGTAATGTCATACATGCATCCATTAAAAGCAAAGCTATTACGTTAACGGGTGAGTGATATCGACGTACTTGAAAAATGCAAGCTATCAGTAGCTGAGATAAGAATTTTGTAGCCCTGGGATATTATTCCGATGAGCACTTTGTCACTCCTCAAATGGAGATTTTTTTTTACTCTCTAAACTTTTTTCATTTTTGAAAACACTGCAACATTCGACAAGAAGATTTTCGAGATTTATCTTTTTAAATTCTTTCATAATCAATCGCATTTATTTAATGACACGTGTAGGGTAAGAATTTTTTTCCAAGACTATATTAATTCCACGGAGTCAGATTACTTGAGGCATTTAACGAGGAACTGAATTTCGCTTAGTAGTGCCATATGTGTAATACGAGCCAATTTCCATCAGATTATTTCATTGTCAAGAAGCGAGATATTCATGGTATTTCATCGAGTGCCATAATAATGAAGATAAAAAAAGGATGAGAAAAACAGTGACATCAATTTTGTACCTAGTTCCTCCGATTGAATTGCCAATTGCGAAATCAAATAGATAATTAAGATACGTAATGGAATTGAATCATGACAGAGTTGAAGACTATTGAGGATCCGTTTGGGGGTAAAAAGTGAGGAGGTAATGACTGGATGATGCAGCTCATCGCGTCTGCCAGTCATTTATGCGATTTTTTTTCTGCTCTCTTGAGGAAAGGCAACAAAAAAAAACATCGCCACCGCATCCTTGGCACGCTTCATCCTTTGTTCTCCTTTTGCTGAGTGAAATTAAATAGCTTGGATTTGATAGCTCCATTGACTAGACCGACAGTTGCATCGGTTAAAACGAATCCTCAAATCATGATGTTTCAGCATTTCCCCACCAAAATTTTATCAATTGTAATGATTATGTAAATATTTTCTTGTATACACATTGTACTTAATCGTATTTACTAGCAGTATTGTGAATATTCATTAATTGTTAACTGATTTTTTGCACAATTGTTCTCCCCTATCTCGAAATTAATTATCAATGGAAAACAATTGTGCAATAATCTCATCGATTTTCATTCCTTGAAATTACTATTGATTAAGTCCTCGAGTTTGTAGATTTATTTTTGTATAATATTGAGATAAACAAAATCAAGTCCTCGTAATTTTAATATCAGGTGTGAAAATCCGATAAATATATCCTAATTGTAACTAAAATATCGGTTCGTCTCGTCTGAAGATTATGACAGCATTTCTGTGATCTTTGACGGGTGAGAACATGGCCTTTGTAATATATTACATCTCAAATGTGTACGAAAAATTTTAATTAAAGATCGCAGATTTACATAGACTGATTCTATAAGATATTATTACTCGTGGAAACCAAGTGAAGCAAATGTATTGCATCAAAATCATAACTCTACCTTTCTCCATATTATTTACGTGCCGAAATGGACTATTAGAGCAGTTGAGTTGGCTTGTGAATTGCTGTCGTGGGTAATCTAATGTTGTAATCATTAAGATGAACATTTTACAATTTTCATCGTTATGGAAGGTGCGTCAGTTGCTTAAACATTGAATAACTGCCATTTTTTTCCAGTCCAAAAACCTGGACGTTGGACAGAGGAGGGGGAATTGAATTGCAGAGAGCGACAATTACTGTTAATTTAAAAACGTATTAAAAGCATCAAAGCGGCTTTCATTGTTTCAATCATAATTCTCAGCGTCAAAGAGACAATTTAATTTATTATGCGTTGAGACATTACGAAGAGGAAAACATTTCAACTGTCCTTTCTCTGTTATGCGGTTTTCTACCTCCTTAGAGTCACGACAAAACTGGTTAACGATTTTTTAGTAGCCACCTGCTTAATGTTGAATACAAAAAAATGACGACATTTTATCAATAATAGAGGATTAATTTTTAATGCAGTGACATTTAGTGTGACTCAAGCATTTCATCCGTATTAGCTATTACTTTTCGCGTGCCAACGCATGTTCATGGTTTGCGATGAAAGGAATTTTTGATATTCTACGGTAATATCCGAGAAAGGCCGAGCTTTCACCACAATTTTCTAAACTCATACCGCGACGTTACGAGTTCGATTGATAATTTCCGTAGAAACGGACTTTTATATTCGGGATATTCTTAGTATCCTTACCATAGCGATTTTTAATGTGTTGAATAGCGTAAGTTAAACTATTGCCCTCATGCCATCATCGATTGCTATCGGAATTGTAGTCATGACTCACGAGATTTAATCCCCTCATCGAATTATGTGGTAATTCAATTTAATGGGCCATGGATTTGAGAAATACTAGGAGGAATTATCAGTGTCCTTTGATGAACCGTTACTGAGATTCTGTTGAATGCTTTTGGAAAGTCTACTAGAACACTGCAAATGTCTTTTCAATCAAGCCGAACAAGTGGTTTTACGTGATTATATTATTCTTGTTATTGTCATTCTGCTACTGTAATTACGACAATCGTTCATAATGATCAGGTAAATTGTTCGTTGAAATTAATGAGTCATAATGGTTTGCTTGCTATTGATAGAAAAAAAAGTGGAAAATTTTGTGGTAATGCGAGGTATTTAAAGGGAATTATTTTTTAATGGATAATTAATTGACCATCAGTGAGATATTTTACTATTATTTATTGTGACAGTCAACTAAATAGCAGACGGCGAATGCTCAACATTTTTTATAAAATGTTATAGCTGAACTTTGAAAGACACAAATTCTGGTTTGACCAGTTTTTAATGAGTTTCTCTTATTCTCGAATTAAAGAGCTCTATTACCATGTATAACATTTTTTAGATCTCTAAAGTTCAGGAAAAAATAGGTAGATAAATAGATAATTCATACATAAGAATTTCTCATTGAAACATGCACATTTTTCTGATTTTAGATATTTTCTCATTTTCATGAGTTAGCGAGATTTTCTTTAAATTAGAAATTTCAGTATGTGCAAAAATATTGCTATCTTGTTACAGCGACCTACTTTATCGACTTCACTTCTAATCATAGTATTCCTACAGTATCAAGGGTGGATATTGACGTAATATGCTGTTTCAGGAGGTAGATTCTCGAGTTAGTGTGGAACAAGGTCGATTACCGAATCCTGTATATCTGCAGCAGGTCGTCAGACTGACAATGTTATCCTTAATAGACTGGACCTTCAAGATGACGTTTCTCTATCTCCACTTTTTTTATCAATCGAAATTAATTAATTGTAGAAGTTTCGTTCGTCCCCAACCGATTTCAGAATCAGAAATCTATTTTCCAAATTATCTTATTTGTTTGCCAACCATACGTCATAACTTAATTAATTTGTATTAAAAAAATAATTTCTCCAAAGTTTAAAAATAATTGCTAAAATATTCGTAAATCATTCCCATGCGAATGAGCATAATTAGAATGCATAATTAATCTTTCATTTGCCAAGCATACGGTCGTGATTATGATATACGATAATGGCCAAGGTTTTTAATTAATGAGTTATGTTTAATGACTTGTTAATTGATAGAATATTCAATCATACAATGATATGAGTACGGACAGTGGTTCCAATAATTTTGATTACCCTTTTGGGATTATAAAGAGTTTGAAAGGGTTTCCGAGAGTTCCGTTATTGTCAATGAATTTATAAACACGGAAGATGGCAGTTGAAGTATACTTTTGTTTTTTTTCTAGGAAATTTAATTTCAAAATATTGTGGACAAAGTGGATCGTGAATAAAAGTGAGGAGAGTAGTGTGAAAAGTGTCCAGGAGTTAGCTAGGAGAAAATAAGGATTGAGAAGTAATGTAAGCCGTCTTCAGCTGCAGCAGTGGAGCCCAACATCGGTGAGTCCCATTTATTTATCGTCAATTATCGTTATTTCTACTTCCAGACTCTTTCGAATATGATGAAAATAACATCTTTACATCTTTAGATTTTTAATTGAACAAATGTACAAATACGGTTGAGTAAACCGGAACAATTGACAAATAATCTGTTTAATCATTCCAAATTCTTTCCCATTCAAATTTTCATGGTAATTTTTCCCATCAATTTTTGTCACTCGGAGGCTTTCCTCATTTTATAATCCACAGAGTCCAAAATATAAACGCTCGGCATCAAAAGTTCACATGTTGTCCGTTAATTGGAATTTTTAATTAAATTTTATCCGTTGTTTTATATGATAATTAAATGATGAACATTAGATAGGTATTTTCAATGTTGTAACTAATGGGAAATTAAGGCTGTAAGTTCGAAGTTTCTTTAATTAATCATAATTTAGTAATTTAAATATTTTTCCAAATCAAAAAAATACGTATTCGATATTTTTTATGCCATTTTCAAATGCCCTCAGTTTTATAAATGAAAAATTGTTGTAAAAAATTCAATTTTCTGATGAATTTTATTGCTTTTAACTTTAATATTTTCATACTTTCAGCCTGCATAGACGGACTTGTTCCAATATATTAATGATCTTCGATTTCCATTAACGTTTCTGAAAAATAAATTAACTCAGTGTCCTACATACTCCAGAAACATTTTTTACCAAAATGTATATTCGGTTTAACCGCTTGAAAAATGCATAGTGCGTTGTAATCCAATTTCCATCAACACTATATCCCCAGTATAAATTCCACCATTTATTAAAACGTTGGAGTGCCACATGTGTCCTATCAAATGACTTGTACAACACGATATTGTTGGCCAACTACAGAAATACTAATTTCCAGGACAATTGTGAGCTGAGCACTCAATATAACAAACATTGTACTTCTCACTGCCCACTCCCGCAATAACTATAATTACGAAGTATGCACAACTATTTTGGGGGATTCCGGTGGGGTTTTATTTACAAGCCCTTAACTAGATGAATTCTAGATTGTGCATTGTTCTCACTTCAGAGGAGACTGAGATGAATAATTTCTTGAACATCGTGTCGAACAACATTTCGGTTCCTAAAAGCATTTGCGGTCGATATGGAAATTCGTTGCGAAAATTCCGATTTATTCATCTAAATTCGAATTTTCGGTTCCAACAGATGGTCGCGTCAACAGTTTCTCTTTCCTCTCAGAAAGAGTAAAACAGAAAGTGAAAAAAAATTGCATTGCGATCCTTCATTCAGGATAATAATGTGTTGTTCCGGCCCGTTCCTCGTTTTATGTAATTTTCAATGAATCATTGTCACTATTCATACTAATTATCCCGAGCCGTAAGACACAGGTACACATTACTCAGTCGAGGGGGATCATTTAACTCGAGAGTGTGCGGGCCTCTTCATGTTCTCCCGACATTCGCATAACCAACGTCTGTACTCTCCCTCACGTTAGCACGTTGTAATACGGATATTTGGAAGGCAACTCGTGCTCCCTGTCACCCTCTGAAATTACCCAATATTAGCACAAGGAGAGTAGAGTTGCTCAAAATAACCGGCCTACCTCAATTCAGGAAAAAATTTGAACAGCAGGAGGTTAATTACCTTACTTCATTAAATCCGACAATACACAAGCAGTTAATAAATTGAAAAATAGGTAATATAATGCCTCACAATTGTTACTTTGACAATTGAAGTATGCTTGGTTTAATTTTCCTTGTATGGTATGGGAAAGGACATTTTTAGTGTCGGACACTAGTTGCTTTTACTGATTCGTATCAAGAGATAAAAATTTGAAGTTTAGTATACTTCGGTAGATGTACGAAAGCCTCCTCTCCCCTCCCCTACTGAAGGTATATAAATTATATAATTTTAAATAAATTCGAGTAATTCATATCAACGTATTTTATTGTGGCTTTTACTTAGTTTAGCCACTAACTGGTGTACTAATTCAGTTTCGCAGAAAAATTTCTAGGAGTAGCTATACTTCCTGATTACCTGCTAGTTTTACTTTGCTGTTTACCTGCTAGTAAAACCAGCAGGTAAACTGTTCGTATAACAACTCCTATATTTCTCTTTGAAAAAAGAAGTGCAGTTGCTTCATTTTTGCTTGTATATTGCAGGAAATTGTATTTTTAGGGGCGGAAGCTGGTTGCGTTTAATGATTTGTTCGTACCAGGGCATACAGCCTTGAAATTCACTGTACCTGAGGAGATGTACCAAACGTTCCCCTCCCCGTCCCTACTGAAAATATATAACTTATATAATTTTAAATGAGAGGCGGCCGTAATGGTTATGCGGGTGAGGTCTTGCTCCGGCGGACATCAAAGTTAAGCAGCGTTGAGCTGGGTTAGTACTTGGATGGGTGGCCGCTTAGGAACATCTCGTTCGCACAAAAATTACGGGCGGTAGGCACGGTGTAGCGGCTTAGTGTATTCATCTAGTCAGCGTGACAGCCTGGGTAAAAAACAAAAAGCTTTTGAAAATTTTTTTAGACATTTTTCAAGAATTTTTTGAAACATTTTGAAAAGTTTTCGAAAAGTTGACGGTGTGGCACAAAAAAATTTTTGAAAAAGTATAAAAGTTTTTGGAAAATTTTCCAAAACTTTTTGAAAGTTTCCGCAAATTTCTGAAA
>JAPYZM010000881.1:0-23575 GCA_030522845.1 Psyttalia concolor
GCAACGCAGGCGAGAGCACACCTACTTGCAACTGAGCATTACCTAATCAACCTAGTTGTGACATTAGGATTGATTATTATATTTTGATCACCTTTCCTTCATAATTAAATATTATATCGTTGACAACTAATCAGTGCAGTTTTCATTTTTGCCAAGCTAAATACCCCTTCAATAAAATTATTTACTACACTAATGTAGAATCTCATCCGGATACGGACTACGGCTAACCGAAATAGATTTTCACCCGGAAAATTCTCTCACATAATTTAAATTCAAATTTTCTCCGTCACGGTAGTCACAACCTCGGAAATTGTGCCAGAAAATTGATAGTACAATTCCCCAGTCCTTCTCTAGCCCAAAAAAATAATAATAATGAGGCTCCAGTGCAACGTACAACATACGACATTTTCCTGTATCTTAGCCCATAAAGGCTTGAAGGTGCAAGCAAAGTTCCCTCCCTCTTGTTTCGGGTAATGCCAGTGCGAAGACTTAAACCACTATTTTTTACCATCTTCCCGATTCTCCTTTTTTCCTTCGATATAATAATTCCTCGGCAACGGGAATCTCTTTGCTGGCTTTATACCCGGTCGAATTCATTACAAAGTTTTTCTCTCGGTTATACAGATCGAGGAAGGAGGAGGAAGGGCGACTGGAGCGCTTCCACGCTAGGAACAAAGGAAATATTGTGAATAGAGATGGTGGAGGGAATATGGAGGAAGGGAAAGGCCATGATGCACACGCATATCCGTAAACTCACCGCGGGGAAATTTAAATTCAATGTTTAAATTGCAATTTCTTGGGGGTCGCGGGAAGGGGAAAGCGCCAGCGAAGGAAAGAGGAGGAAAGAATGAGAGAGGAGTTTATGCCTGAGGTTTTTCAAAGTTGAGGGAAATATTCCTAAGAGTTTTAAAAATAATAAAAATAGAAGACATTGTACACTCGTAAGTCACTTCAGTGTGAAAGCCCACCAGTGGGTATAAAATTGTTTGCGGAGTGGGGTAGCGGAGGGGGCCTTCGGATTTTAATGTTTCCATAAATAAGGAAGAAGCTAATAACGCAAACTGGTGGACTCTTGGTTACTCAATAGTTAACTGGTAATTTGTTTGCCCTCCTGGCGGGCTATACTGCAGGCTTATTCTGTGGGATGTTTATGGAGTTCTGGCTCCGGGAAATATTATCCACGCGCTTGGTAGGAGTTGTTGTTTTAACATCGGTAAAATGTTTTTTCTCCAATGCAAAAAACTGTAAAATTTTTATTTCATATAGGAATAGAGAGATTTTTCATTTTATTTTCTTTATCCTGATAATTTTTGATATCTGAGAACATGAATATGAATTTATAATTTCTCTTCAGTCCAATAGTGAAACACCATTTTTGAAATATTATCAACAATTAACGTTAATTATTCACGGAGCGCAAAAGTAATCGTCTCATCAAAAAAAAATTCCGCTGGAATTTTCTCCCTCCAAGGCACTAAAAAAATCCTCCCATTATTTGTCGGCTAAAAGTTAATATTTGTTTACCATTCGACGTAACTTTTCACTCGCAGAATTTCCAAGTGTGTCTTTGAAACGAAATTAAGCTCGGCACATCGTCAATTCCTGGAGAATTTGCTCTCCACCTCCACTGTCAGGGCTGCCTCCTCCACCGCGTCTAATAAAACTTTATTATCCAGAATGTCTGAAATCACAGCTCAATCACACTCCACCACGTCGGATGCAACTTTCCACTCAAAGAAAACCCAAAAGCATTAGCGTTAGTATACCCAGAAACAGTTATACAAGTACCACTCCCACTCTCTGGCCCCCTTAGCCTCCCTTGAGCAATGAAAGGGACGTGATCCACTGTCTAAACACACAATGCTACACACTGTCATTCGTTTTCCTGAGTTTCTTGGAAGCATCCAGTGGACAACAAGACTCGTTGAGAGAAACCATGTATGTGTGTGTGTAGGTGTGAGAACGTGCTCAACCGTGTGATGCATACAGAGAAGACGTGCTGTAATACGCAAAAGGCAGAGCTCTACGAGGAGTTATGTTATACCCAGAAAGCCCCTGCAGTCGTGAACACAATGACCGTATTCTTTGCTTTTTTTCACTCAGTCCCATCGACAAACTCGAGTTTGTCGGGGAAGTTATTCCTCACTTCTATTTCGTTTATTCCTCCTCTCACTTTTCTGCTTTGAGCCCTTGAGTCGTCCCACAGAGCGATTTTTAGGAGTCTTTGAGGCTTGCGGGCGACCTGAATGCAGACGGAGTACCTGTTGTTGTGAGTTTCATTTTTTTTCGTCATTAGACCCGATTGAACCGTGATTCTACTTGAAGTGAGTTGACTTTTCGTGCTCAATAATGGAAAATGTATGTCATGCCACTATAGTATTTTTCCGGCCCGTTGTGATGAGGTTTTTTGACTCGTGTGGTTGACCAGTATTCACATACTGCTCCGACACCAACGCCACACACGTATAAAGACAACACCAGCCCAGATACAATATGTTCCTTCAGTGATTTTTAAGGTTTCGACTTTAGAAAGTACGCAATTCCGAGACGAGAAATAATGAGACGCAGTACAGAAATAGTAATATTTGTCAGAAGACCGACAAAACTTGTGGGACGACTGGCTAATCACACGGATAAGAATTAATTTTTGAGTTTGGCAAGCATGCAATATCAATTCTCAGATGATCTGACATATCGGACCAGAGCTGGACCGACGACACGAAGTAGCAAAAGTTCGTCGGAAGTCAAACCAGAGTTGCCAGATCTTTCAAGTTTTCCAAAATCTCAATTTTTTGAATTATTGGATTGGGACACTTTACCGACTTCTCACTTCAGTTAAAATATTTTCTCCTACAAATCGTTCACACAATGACCGCATTCTTGGTTTTTTTTTTTCACTAGGTCCCTTCGGCACACTTGAGTTCGTTGGGGAAGTTATTTCTCACTTCTATTTCGTTTATTTCGTCTCCCACTTCTATGCCTTAAGTTGTCCCACTGGGCTATTCTTGGCGGCTTTGAGAGATGCGGACGACCTGTCTGGGGGCGGAGTACCTGTTGTCATATGTGAGAAAATTAGAGAGTAGATGGGACTTCATAGATGTTTACCAATGGGAAAATATACGGTTATACGTTGTCTATTGGTAAACTGGGATTCATTTTCTTGGGCAATAAATAAGGGAGGAATTCTATTTTCAGGGACCGAGGAGATTCGAGGAGAAGACGTTGTACATAAAATAATAAAATGTATCTTCAAAGATCCGGAAATGACTGTTTTGAATTTTTTATGTATCGAATGTGGAAGAAAAATCCAACATTCTCGCCTAAATTTATGAATTCCTCACAAAAGAAATTGCTTAACTGAGCACCAAAGGAGAAGTAAATAAAAATTCTATATCGCTTTTTAAAAAAACCTCACGATATATTCTCCAACATTTCTCCCCATTAAAAACATCTCCCGTAATTGTACTTTGTTTATTCAACACGTCCTACACCAACGATAATTGATTAGTTCAGCATTTAGCACTCGGAAGAATCACGGAAAAAGAAGAAACATTACCATTTCCCCCCCCCCCCCCCCATTCATTTCCTTCCTGGCATGATGCAGCACTCGGTACTCAATTCCACGCGATAGAATTGCATGACTCCTTTTTACCAACTTTTCATTCTCATTTATGTTGATTTCAATTCCCTCTCGTTCCCCTATTTTTTATTGCCCTCAACGAGTCCACAATTTTCGAGTGGTACTTGATGCCAAGTGCATTCAAACCACCATCTGGTTCAACAGCTATTTCCAAATGACTTGACTCCGTGGAGAATAATCGTGGACTATTAATCCTGAG
The DNA here is from genome assembly GCA_030522845.1 of Psyttalia concolor. Lineage (NCBI taxonomy): Eukaryota > Metazoa > Arthropoda > Insecta > Hymenoptera > Braconidae > Psyttalia > Psyttalia concolor. The sequence goes on from JAPYZM010000881.1 coordinate 3,840, forward strand.
GTGGAAGTTAAATCCATCCGACGAATGCTAAGTGGTGTCGTTGGTCCACAACACTATTTCATGATTTTTTTCCTCCGAGGAGAGGACCAGTGGCAGGTCGGGGCATTAATCTACCATTCTCCTTTTCCAGATCGACTCGAAAAGAAGTATCAAATAAAAAGTGGAGTTGCGAAGAAAATTGTGACGTTCGTTAAGGTGTTTCGAGCTCGTTATTATAAAATACAAAACAAAATAATTTGTTTAAAAAGGGAATGGATAGTTGTTCGTCAATTAATTTTATTCCGAGGAATCTATTTTTTTGAAGGTCTTAAAAATATTTGGTGAACTACAATTTCTTTGGTAAAAGAAGACACCACACGAAAGCCAGAATTAGAAAAAGAATTGAGGGATTGTATATAAATAGCCGGAATATTATTTAGAAGATAATTGTTTCATAATTTTTTAATTGCGATATAATCAATTAATCATTTTAGTTTACCAACAATCCTCACATTGAAAAACAAAAATAAGCCAAATCTTATCTCCATTTCACTAGTTTCTCCTTCTTCAAGACTGGTTAGAGTCTAAACCGTCGATGGTTAAAAAAAGTATATCTCAAATGAAAAGTGGAGTTAGGAAGAAAATTCTTGGATGCTTTGAAGTGTTCCGCCCTCGTTATACCAAAAATATCGTCGGGGTGGATAGAATCGTACCTGCAATCTCCCTTTCAGTATTTCTGTTGAATGATCCCCGAGGAGCACCCCCACGGGTTCACTCCCACGCTCCCCGGCCGAAAAAAAGCCATTCCCATGCCCATTTCAAATCTTTCACATCCGGAAAAAACCGAAAAATGCATTCAAACGAAAAGCTCATTGAATAGAATTTTCCCCACGTACGTGTTGACGAATATGGCGACGAGAAAATTTTTCAAATAGATAATATTGATGTTTGACCTTCGATGCGGGAATGCACAGGTGAAACCGAAGGTCATTAATGCGCGTTCACTCGCTTCACTCATGGATCAGTAATTTAGTTAATAATTGCGGGAGCACGTAAAAATGTTGATTCTAACAGGCCTGAGTCATTCGAGTATTTATCCTTGTAACAGTTGATAGGTCTAATGATGGTGTTAGTCATGTTGCTGCGGTGAATCTCCAACTGTTGGTATGACCGTTGATGATGGAATTAACATTCTTTCTTTAATTACTAGAAGAACTTCCTGGCACTGAATCACTGAATTTGCTATTTTAATTATCATGTGATTTGGGACAATTATTTTCTTTGCTGAGAAGTGAATAAGATTGCCAGATCTCACTAATACGATTCGTACAAAACATATTTTGTTTTTTTATTATTTTTCTCAACGCTTAATCAACGTTACTACTAATAACCACCGTGTGGAAGAAATTTTTGGAAAAAGGCGTCGTCTGGAGTGATCAATTTGTTGGGACAAAGGAACTCTTCTGAGGCTTGAAGTCCGCAAACTGTCAGATGTGCACCGGAGAGCAATAGAAGTTCTGGCAATGTTGGCTGAGAATTTTCAATAAAACAAATGACGAATACAGAATTAAAGATCTCCTCTCGAAAGTAAAGATCGTCTGTTGGCCTGGCAATGGAGACAATAGCACTTATAATTTCGGATTGATCACTACTGTAAAGCTAATCTCAATGTTTGCATTATTCAACTAGTTAGTGATGGCCTTTATATAACTTGAAACATTATTTTATTATTTATTACTTTTGCAAAAACTATTTTCTACAATTGTTTGTAAAAAAATCGCGTTTTATTGTCCTAAAACGAATGACTCCACCTACCTCCCTTCTCTAACCAAACAAAGACTGTTGTCTACTAAAACCAACACCTCCGTATATCTCCCAAAGAAAATCAACAACAATTTCCGTCTCAATGAGCGCAAGGTCAACATTAAAATCCCATGAATGAATGGATATGATTACCATAACTCTCCATGTTTCTGGGTGAAGGTATTTATGTTAATCCCCAGGGTATTGCGAACTCATAAATATAACAGCGATAAGCACACGAGTGCTGTGATTACCGACAAGTATCTCAGCCCCACCTATAAACTGCATACACTCCATATGACATTCTCAAGTCGATCTCCAGTCACGTACGAACGACGTTCCACTTTCCATCGATGAGCATTCAACCGATTCTCCTTTTTTCTCTCTCTATCCATCTCCACTCCTCTCCTCCCTCTCGCGCCTCCCACCACTTCTCCCACTCCGACTAAAATGCGAAACTGGCTAGCGCTAGTAGAGCTGACTCGGCCCTTACCTTGACGCCTTCACTCTGACGGAAAACGTAGCATTTTCCTCCCTCCTCGCACTCCCTTTCTCATCGCGAACTCACAGCGACCGTCTTTATTCGTCTAGCACCGAGAATGGGATTTACTTATCGAAGATTGCACTGTCAAGTAGTCACACTAGCGCTACGAGAGATTCGGAAGAACTGGGAATGTAGAGCGCAGATACGTTAAAATGTATGGGAGGGGGGAGTGGAGATAACGATGACGTAGCTTGGGCTTCTGAAATACTTCGGGTATCACGTCCACCTGTTATCGGTTTATTATTCGTGCCTGGATGGAGAATGGAATTTTTGTCAATTCCATCGGCCCCCATTTTTTGGGAATTTCAAAGGGTTTTAGGCGGTTTTGTCACTGGAGTTTCGGGCATTTAACTTGGTTGATTCTCAGAATTAGGGGGTTGGACGAAGGGGCTGAAATATTTTGAAGGTTTATTATTGGTGAGATTTTTTGTACCAGTTGACACGGCGACAGAAGTCTCGAAGGGTTGATATTTTTGGAACACTTTACTAGAAATTTTGTACCAGTATTTTTAAGAAGGACTTGATGACAGGAACTTTTCGAAAATCAACAATAGATTCCCCTGAATTTTCGAAATTTTTAAGGATTCTCGTAGACTTTCATCTTTCAATTTTTCAATGAGGACATTTCTCGAAATTTCCGTACAGTTTCAAGTGCACAGGATATTTCAGTCCAAATTTCCACAGTAGGAATGAAGTGGGATAATTTAAATGAATTATAAAAAAACGGACCAAATGAATGCTGGGGCATTCTATAGTTTGTCCACTTACCCCACAGTGCAACACTAGACGCATCGATATTTTATCGCTAATGAGGGCGCCGGCCCCTACGCATGACTACTAGCAGAGACTAGAGAGTATTTTCTTCCGGTTGAATCAAAATCAACTCGAGAAAAGGGTGATCATTGAGGAATGACCCCTAACGTTCCTCATTGACGAAAAACGTCAAGAAGAAGCAGCAAGGAGGAGCGTTGTAGACACTGGGACCGTTGTCACTTCCCCCAGACACTCGATAAATTGAACCTCGCAACTGAGCAATAAAACCTAGCCAACTGACCATTCCCGGAACCATTACATCCACCAGTCTCTTTTCCGTACTCCCCAAAGAAAACTCTCGTTAATGGCTCGAACTCGACCTTAAGCCCAGCGTGTACAAGTGAAGGCGGTGGAGGGAGTTGGAGAAACGGTCCTAGGAAAACAGTGAAAAAAATTGTGGAAGAGAAGAAAAAAAAACATTCAACAATTGCTCTTGATATTGCATTGACTTGAAGAAGCCACAAAGTGCCAGTCGATCTGTTTTTTTGCGAATTCCTTTCTGCACGATTAATTCAAGACCTCTTTGCCGGAAGATTATTCTTAAGAATGGAGAATGAAAATGATAATACTAGAAATTGATTTTACAAAAACATTCATTTGGTTCATTTTTGTTTAAAAATTGTTTATAATTTTCTATTATCCAGTCAAAATAGGATAATTGATTAAATTCGATTGCCAACGAAAGTCAGTCGAGAAATCAATAGCAATGAATAGATAATTGTTATAACAATAAAATTGGCATTTCGAAGTACCGAAAATTTATGACGATAACATCATTAATCTTCCTTTATTTTCAACAAAAGGAGGGGGAAATTATTTTGTACTCTTACCGTTCTCTTTTTGATAATTCAATCATTGATCAGACAGGGGACTCAAAGGAATTTAGGACAAAGAAACAATCTTGAAATACCCAAAATATCGAATTTGACACGAGAAATGACAATGAAAGAGCCTTAAGGGTGCGACTAGCTAAATAAAGTTCATTGTCATCAAATAATACAATTTTTATCAAAGACCTGATGAAATGAAGAAATACCGGTAGAGTCAAATGAAAGGGCATTCATTTTCCCCGGGACAAAGGCCTCTTTTTCATTGTTTCGAGGCACTTTTTCTTGTCTCGTTACCCACTCACTCATCCCCAGCTATTGAATTATCGATGAGAATCGTCAGCAGTCATCCGCATTCTCGAATTGAGTCAGATAGGCCCGAGGAGATGAGATACATCGACCTTTTCCCTCCCGGAGAATCTATTGTGTTGAAACTCACCCGTAGACGAGGAATACATTAAAATCTCTCGTAAATAAAAATGTCATTCATTCTGCTTAGCATAGCCGGGAGGTTATAACGCCCACCAGGTATAATCGTTTTCTCAGTTTAGTCTGCAAATACACAATGCGGTTGTGCGTTTAAACGCTGAGGTTACGCCTCTACATGACTCTACTTTTGTGTATACATTAGAATACACACATGCGTACACTCGCACACAAGTTGAGCAATAATGATTGTCGAGAGGCAAATGTGGACTTTGAGAGAGGAAAATGATACAAATAGCTGCATATAAGCCGAATAATTCCGAAGCGAAATGTGATGGTAGAAAATTTTTAGGAACTCACTTTTTATTTAAAATGACGAGCCTTTTGCAGTGTCACGTTATTTTTATCTGAATCGCTTGAAAAATTACGATAACGTCACTCAAATTTTCCCATTCCATTTCATAACGTTGCGCACTGTGAGTTCAGTCTTTTTTAATGATGATTGACTAAAGAATTATTTTTTAATTAGCCCCGATTTCACTGGGTCCGGAAATCGGGGCAAAATATAATAGAGGGGTTATGATCTGCCTTCCACTGAGTCGTGATTCATTTACTTTACCGCAAGCGACTTCCGCTTTAATGACTTATGAATCACCGAGGAATGATTTTATTATGGAATTTGAAATCATTCGTTCGAAGAAATCAACGCCGAGCAGTGGTTTACTAGAATCGAATGAATCAAGTAGTTTTAATAGATTTCAGGCTTACCCAAAAGCTTTTTTGAGTTCGAACTGAGGTCATCACTTGGGGGATGTTTCCCCTGAAAGCTTAATTGATCCCATATGGTCAAATTCCCTGAATTAAAATGACAAATAAACAACGCTCAAGTAAGCCAGCGTAAAATTCCTCATCGAAAAATTACTCTCGACAAAATTTTCTCTCAAATTTCTCCGCCAATCAACCCCTCGAACCCCCTCAAGAACCAAGAGAACCCTCATCAGCCGCGGCACTTGATTCACCATTTAATTACCTATATTGTTCTGGAATATTGTAAAAACAAGCTGAACAAGCAGCTTCTCCAAAACTAATCAATTTTCGATAAACTTCATTTGTATACACACAATGTCTAGGTACCCTTTCTCGGTTTATACAGAGTTTCATGGTGCAGTTTGACGGCTTGCATTGTTTACAACCCATTCCCCCCCGAGCAACACGACTTATCGTCAGTCGGATTAACAGGCTTTAGTGTTGAAAATCTTCGGTACTGCTAAAACACGCGGTAGAATCTATCAAGAGAGAGTGAGACGGTCTCGGAGGCTTTGCGAAAGGAGCTTAAGACTTTGGTCTCCAGCGAGTGAAGTACGTATGTGTTGGGAAAACAAAGACACCGGGCTCTGTAATCTCGACTAAAATGGAGAGAAGGAAGACATCTTCGTGGGCGAACAGAAAAAAAAATCATAATTTATAACTAAAACTCCGAAATATATTTTTTTTAGTCGATTCCGGATGCCTTAAGCCTTTGAAATACATCGGTAAAGGGCTTTTGAGCGTACGTGTGCGAGAGAAAGGCGATCGTATGAGATTCTAAATTGGTTGGAGGGGGACGAACCGGGTCTGAGGACTTGATGGTCTTCGGGGCTTGAGGCGCAGAGAGGAAGAAAGGTGAGGTTATAAGGTAACGGAGCGAGACGCTTGCTATAGGAGCGCCAACCCGACCGACTGGTAGCCAATGGCGTGGAGACGGAGGGTCCCTGTGCAGAACAAAATAGTAATATACAGTGTTATTTTTCAAAAAAACCATTGATAACTCGGATTGAAAATGAAAGGTGGGACGTGGCGGGTATTTGGAGGGACTGGAGAACGGCGATTTTCATGAGCGCGATCGTTTCGCGACTAATTTTCGTTCCACCCGCTCAAGAATGTGCTACGTGTATTTTCAAATTTTTCAGATTAGTCAAAAATTAGTAATTTAAAAATTAACAATTCGTTGCTGCCTAAATATATAGTCCCAACTTCGTAGATTATTTTTATGTTGTTGTAGAAATGAGTAAAATACAAAAAAATAGAAAAAGCGCCATATCGATAGTGACCCGTTTCATTTTTGACACGTTCAATTGCCGACCAATGAGATCGAAAAAGACCTGTAAATGTAAAAATCAATACCACTATATTCAATAATTTCCCGGAAATGGCCAATTTTAGGGATGCCGTCATGAAAAATGTCCCGAAACTGAATGAATCAATCGCTTCCATTTTATTTTATTACTTTCAACTATATCTTTCCGGAAGTCGAGAAGAGTGTCTTGGACCGGTGGAAATGGCAAGAGAGAGGGTCACGAAGGATGAGTTCACCTGAGCTGGTGATACTCGGTGTTCGTGAAATGGCGACCCAAGTGTCCTTTGAACCGTGAAGGAAAGAGTTTAATGTACCAGAGGGTCATACGGATGAAATAGTCCGTTCACCCGATAAATTGTTATGTATCTTCGGGTACGTGCAAGGGGCGGTCAAATGTCTCGAATTTGCTGCGTCAACTCCGGGGAAATGTGGCTGATAAAAAAAATCCCTCGGCCAATGGGAGTCCTCAGCGTTCAGGAAAATGTCATTGAGTCGAATGAGGGAATTAAGGGCTGATTTTAGGACGAGGGAGTTGTGGATTCTCGAGAGAGGGGGGAGGAGGGAACGGTTATACCTACGCCAGTGAGACGAGACCGGTGTGACGGGTCCCGCAGATGTGGTCCCTTCGTATCCTCCAACAGCCAACAACATGTGGTCGAAGCCCCGGCTGATTGCTCAGAAGCTCGAAAATTCCTTCTTATTACCAAGTGTCTCATCGGAAAACAACTTACGAGTGTAAATGTGAAAAAAAACATCTGCAAATCTGAAATGAGGAATGGGGGGAGCGACTGTAATTGGGAGGATTTAATGGAGTAATTACGATGTACGAGAGTTTCGAAAATCGCGGGGGCGATCGCCAAATAATTTTTATTTTTAAAGGTTCATCGTTGGCAAAAGCAACTACACACAGAAGAAACATTTGGGTTGTTAGGGGTCTGGAATAATCGGAAACTTCATGATTTTCATCCTACCCAATCGGATGATTTCGTTGCTTGGTTTATGTGACACTTTGGAAGATATCAAATTCCCTTTTCTAAAAAAAAATAACTAACTTAAATATAAAAAGCATTCGCCGGACTAAAATGAATAACGAGGGAAGAGTTTACATAATTGACATTATTTAACTAAGGCATTAAGTAATACGAGAATTCTGAAACTGGAGCAACCAACTCCATTATTAAATTTAGTTTTTTGTTTTGTGAATATTGTTGTTGAAATGAAGATCGTAGAGAAAACAAATCTAACGAGGCAAAATATTTTGCATTCTATTTATGCTGTTAAATAAATACATATATATACCATATGTACTTATGTAAAAATTATTACATAATTCTAGATATATTTTGCTTATAAATAGAAATAGAAATCTTTTGAAACAAGTGGTGTTGTCTTCTCGAAGTTGGTCGCTCACTACGCTCGTTCCCTTACGGGGCGCGTTAAGGCATACATCCCCGAATATGTAAGTGACTTTTGTGGGTCAAACTAAAACCTGCTAGACTAACCCCTTTTTAGTATAGAATTGGAATAAAATCATGAATTATTGCAAATTTATAACATACAAAATAGAAAAATTTAAAAAGTGTCTGCTAGATAACTCAGTAACTCCTAAGTCCATTTCAGAGAAATTTCTGTCCGATCAAAGTGGCACGACGCGTCATCCATAGAAATCAAAAAACTCGAATTTTCATTTCTTATTAATGAGATATGGTTGAATTAGTGAGAAAATACCGAATTTTCTACGATTTTTCGAATCGTTTTTGCGACAAATTTAAAAAATTAGAATTTCATCCGGTCTAAGTTTCATCCAGCCGCATAAATGACCATTCGAAAATGTATAAATTGGATCATCGGTTCAAGAAAAATTATTGACCAAAATTTTGTCCACACACACATACACACACACACACACACACACACACACACACACACACACACACACACACACACACACACACACAGGAACATCTCTTCAAAATCCTGTCAGAAAGACTCTAAATGTCATGAAACGTAGAAATATCGTGAATCCGTTACTTTCTATTTTCCGGGTCATCTCAATAACTTCTTTATATCCGGAAGCTAAAAATACCATTTTTTTTTTAATTACATATTATTTAAAAAAATCAACACCTTTCCGTATATTTATCAAAGCAGTTGGAAAATGATTTCATGTGACAACGATTTAAAACACAAAGTCGAAGACTAACATCATTTAACCATTTATTTCCTTCTCTAAATCCCATTATTAGCAAAAATTAATCATAAAGAAAAAGTAGTTAAAACAAATTTAGGAAGGACGGTTTTTAAGTATTCTTAATAAGAATGTATTATTTAATTGAATGCATCATTTGTCCACGTCACCGATTGCAAACTCAGGCGCCCCCAAACGCTATTATCAATTGAAAAATCTCCAGCCCCTAAAAACATCCCCAAGTCAAAAAACTTTTTCCCCCAACCACCCCGAAGGCGTCCCGAACAAACGTCGCGAAGAAATCAGTAGAAAACCGTCGAGAAGTAAAATCCAGCGGGAAGTGTCTCGTTATGAACTTGAGAACGTGTCGTCGTCGTCTCGATCAACATCAGGGACTGGGGATAGTTTATCCGTTCAGTAAGCACTCCCAGGTGTCTATTCTTCCGAAAGTTTTTGCCAATCGAGAGTCAACGTATGCTCCCGAACAAAGTGAGATGCAGAGACTACATTTCTCCTTGAAAATCGACGTTTACAGAAAGAGTTTGACTCGAGATGTGGAAGCGGTGAATTCAAGAATTGCCGAGTAAAAAATAAAACTCCCTTCTCTCACCTCATCCCTCTTTCCTTTCTCCTTTCCCCGCCGCGGGCCATCCTCTATCGGGCCATCCTTTTTCACTCAGAGTGACACCTCGAAAAACTTTTAAAACGCGGCTCGTGCGCCCGAGCGTCACGTGAAACTTGTTTTCGCGTACCTTCGTTTCTTCGGTTATATGTGTCGGCTTGAATGAGAGGGAGGATGAGTACGTGTATGTGTGGGTGTGCTACACAACGGGGCTAAAGTAATACGAATAGACAGCCAGTGAGATATACGTGACAAACCAAGTTGCATTTTAGAGAGGTTCGTAAGGACATTTTTTTGGGACACTAAAATGATTATTTTAAATCAAATTAAACGATTATTTAAATTAAGTAAGAATAAATGCTATGGAGAACAGCGATTTTTTGACTTCAATAAAACGAACTTTGATTTGCTATTGATCAAAGTCCATTTGAATTAGGCCCAAAAATCGATACGATTAATGTGTATTCAAATTACGCCCAATAATCAACTTGATTCAAGACTAGTTAAATCAGGCCCAATAATTCACTTGTTTCAAGTCGATTTAAATCCTGGCCACCAATCGACTTGATTCAAGCCTATGTTATGGCCCAGATTTGGGTAATTGCGTTATTGTATAATATGTGGACGTACTGTATTGTCAACGTAACACTTGCCAGCATAACTGGATTATACTGACTAATTCATGAAATATAAACAACCAATGTATTATTTAAGAGACGGTCAAGTCTTTACGGATCAGACCTGAACCGGACTCCAACGCATACAAAAGTCGCAAACTCTTTGTAATCAGTCGGATGACACAGTTAATACAATCTAATAATAAACAACGTACTTTAAATACCGATACATTATTGGAGGGATTTATCCCTTTAAGCCTAGAGTCAGAATCATATTAAGTACCCCTCTCGCTTGGGTACAACACCTATTTTAATCAGGCCAAAAAATCGATTTGATTTAAGTTTATTTGAATCAAGTCTAATAATCGACTTGATTTGAATGTATTTAAATTAGCCCCAAAAATCGCCCTGATTCAAGTTGATCTAAATTAGGCCCAGTTTCGGCTAAGAAGCGCAGGGAGGAATGTCTTTCTTTCTGTCAAAAAATATACCCCGCCCTCTGCGTTGACGTCGGGGGGTAAAAATATGTGAGTATAGTTCTCTCGTTCTATTCCTTGAAACCGGACGCCTTGAGAAACGAGACACTCCGAGGATTTACGGGAAGTGGGAGATCCGAGGTCAGGCCCCCCGTGCGGACCCCGAAGTATTTTTTTTCTTGTCTCTCCGCGACAGTTGAATTTGAATGAACACACGTGTGAAGGAGTGGAGATACTTCGAGAATGTTGATTTTTTCGGTGAGGAAAAACCAGTTTTTGGTTATGGTTGGGAGGCAATCACGGAAATGAAGGGTCGGAATGCTCTCGGGGATTTGTCCGATTAAAGGGACATTAGGAACCATGGAATTTTATTTGTCGATTCGAATTGTAGGGAGTCAGAGTGCGTAGGCACAGTTTTTTAACGATAATTTTGGTTCCTCTGAGTCATCTCTAAAAAATTTTTTATCAAATGGAAAATCTCTCATTTGTATCTTCAAAAATTATTAGACTGAAAGAAGAATTTTTCTGTTTGAGTTATTCCCCGAAACGTCACATGGTGAGAATTTAGGAGTATTGTGTAAAAATATTTAATAATTCAATGAAAGCTTATATTTTTCGTCTAATCGGGAGAAATATTTAATTATTTTTTAATGAAGGCCGCCCTTGATCTGCTTATCGGAATAAATTATCGCTGATTGAAAAGTCTAGAAACAATTCAAAAATATTTAAAAATGCACAAAAGAATCGATTGTTTCCAAAAAAAAAACAGAACAATCAGAGCAAAAACGAGTGCAATATTAATTTTTCAATTCATTCCTAGAATCAATAAAAATCCACGCAAGGCATATTTAATTTACTATTTATTACTGAAATTCAACAATGAATATTTCCCATTGAAATTCATATCTCATTTTCAGCAAATTTCCCAGCGATACCCCACGAATGATAATCACTTTTGTGAATACTGTAATGATTGCGTTATTCCTCATCGAAGACATGACTGTCAACGACGCCTCAATAATCGCACAGACATCCGTCCCCCCACGTCTTGAAGACCTTGGGGACGAGACCCGTCGACTCTCGGAAGATTAAACCACCAAGATTACAAGACTTAACTGGCAAGGGAGATGTTTGCTCGTCTCGAATATACGCCGGAGGAGTGGGTAAAGCCGAAGTAAAGAACAACATCGAAAGGGGGGAGGGCAAGGAAGAATAATGTACGAGAGAGGAGAGAAACCTGAAACGTCCTCCGGCCCCAGTGTAGAAATGCCTCCTAGCCCATGTGAAGGTGTAGTTGTATTGGTATGACGACGAGTTTGTTGGATGATCGAGCGGATGCGCGAGATTTAATGCTGCCATATTACCCAAGAGGGGCTTTTCTTACACAAGAATGAGTTTTTCTATACTCGTGTAACCACAACGTCGCAATATATATCAAACCTAATTTCTTTATAATGTCTAGAGCGGAGCAAACACACTTGACGTTTGAAATATTTATATGGCTTCATGTATTTGCCATGGGGAGTTTATTACTGTTGAGGAGAAACCCGTGAAAACTCAGTTTGTCTTGTTATTTTTGGCATTCTTTTGGCGGGTGGAGAGCCAAGTTTGGAAAGTATATTATCATTTTTGGGCGAAAGTTTGTGGTTAATGGGTGTGCTTTTAAGAACCTTCTACAGGAGGCGCGGGGGGGTGGGGGGGTTGATGGTAATGGGGTATAATTCTCCTCTCCTTTTCATTAAATGTTAAAGATTTAATCGAATTTTTACGATCACAGTTGAATAATTCTATTCCCTTGGTGACGATCAAAAACATGAATTTCAGGATTTTTATTTAACCAAATGTTTATATAAGTTTACGTTTCTCTGCGTAATTTCATTTTCATTTGAAAAATTGGAGGGAGACCAGTGGAAATATCTCAAGATGAGTTGCAACAAAATTTTTTAATAAATGTAAATTTCTGGAAATTGAAGAGAATTTTCTAACGTCGGATATATCCGTTAAATTAGAAAAATGTGGGTAGATCCATAGAACGAAGTCAAATAACACTCTTCCACCCCGTAATTGTCTCCATCGTCACCACTGATATCTCCCTCAAAATCGGGGAAAATAAAGAATCATTGCCCCCCATAATATAACGATTGTGAGTCCTCGAAGAGTATCCGTCCATCGCCAAACTCCTCACCAAAACTTTTCCCCGCCTAATGACCCCACAGTCCTTCACCACGAGTGAGAGTACTCAATCGCCCCGTGGCCCTCATTAAGACGAACAAAGCTCACTCAATGTGAACACCCTCCGGCTGGTACGCGTGGTCCAACCAAAAGTAATCTCTACATTCTCTAAAAAAAGGATCCATTAGAAAATAGAGATTCCTCGAGTAGATGAACGAACCATCGGAAAAACCTCTCCGACAAGAGCAGTAAAATTGACTTTGTCATTTCGCCGGTAACAGAGCCACTTCGTTTAACAAAAGGGGAAGAAAAAAAATTCAAGAGGATCCGTTCAGCTAATTTACCTGGAAAGCAATTGCTATGGACTTTATTATCCTGACCTGATGACTTTGATATTATGGACAATTATTATTCCAAGAACAATTAATATTAATATAATTTTTTATTTACTCATTTATCTAGTTATTAAATATTTAAGTTCAAGATAAGACCGAGGAAGTTAAAACAGTCTATGGAGTCAATAGAAAATGAATTTTTGTATTCGTAAGTCTTGTTGATTCATATTGCTTTCATATGATAAAAGAAATGTTCCTATGAAAAAGGGGGTTTATAGGGATGATCTCAAAATTTGAGATTAATTCACCCTTTAATTCACGACTGAATATATCTCCATATTCTACTAAAAACCCCGACGAGTGGATAGAGATCTCTCGGATAACTGAACGAGCCATCAACAAAACCCTCCAACAATAACCATAGAATGGTCTTTGTGATTTCATCGGTAACAGATCCACTCCGTAAAACAGAGGACGCGAAAAGAAAAATTAAAGAAAATCGACTCAGCTAATTTGCTCGACACCAAATTGGTAATTCTCACTGGAGCCGTTTAAATGTTCATCCGCCCTCTTTTTTCATCATTGAATCCTTTTACCTCACCCGAGGAGATAAGAATGGTCGGTGGGCTACGAGAAAAAAAAACTTAAATAAAAGTGTAGGTCTGTTTGAACGCCCCAAGACGAGAATTACCGATCGAGGGTGTCCTTTTTCCGTCGTTCCTCCCAATCATCGGCATTACGAGGAACTAATTTCCGGCTAATCCCGCAGTCTCGGCATCACCTCGTCCTCCTGGCACTCTCGCGGCCCACAGTCTTGAACTCTTGCTCCCCTCGGCCGTGTCAACTCTGGCCAAGCCATCGAATTAGCGATCGTTAACCCCACCCCACACCCACCCCCTCTTCCTCCCTCTTTCCTACATGCAGCTCTTGGACAGTTCACATCGTTACCCCAGGGCCCTTTCAACTTCCTCGCTGCAGTCGTTTTACGATATCCTTTGGAACATCGCCATTTGACCTTATAAAATTATCGTAAATCCGAATAACCAATGGGATGAGCCTGGAAAATAGTCGGGAAGTTGTTACTCGTATGTCGAACCAATTGAAAATGATTTTTTATCGAACGGAATCCTTCTCTGGAGAATTACTTTTACATTTGTGGAATTAAGTTGGAATTATATTCCTATTTTTGAATAAATGAAAATATGATTTTCAAATGATTAATTCGATTTTAATCAGCAATTTCACCTCAAGTTGAATGCATTTATTATTTGAATTTCAAAAAAAAAAATTCTTATGATAACTATGCGTTAAAAATGTAGTGAATGTGCATGCTTCCAAAAGATTTTCTTGAAACTCATGAAATATTAACACCGATCAATACCTCGACAAATCCGATTAATAAATTTCTCATCAGATTAATAATTTTCAAACATTTCGTCCGACTCACCAATCCCCAGCAAACTCTGCAAATATATACAAATGAAATGCCAACGTCAGATCGAAACAAAAAATTTTCCCATTATACTTGGAATTGATAAACAGATTTAGCGCAATCCAATGTACGCGTATGAATAATGAATAGTGATGGGAGGGATAGCGTTGAGGATAATTTTTTTCCCCCGAATATCAGCGAAATACGATGACGAATAACTGCGTCAGAGGCGACAGTGGAAACGTTGAGAACGTGTGTGCTGACACGTATTGCATGGTGGGAGGGTTTGCAAACGGTGACGGGGAACGACGGGTGGAAGTGGAGCGTCGAACGGCTGCGACGGGTCGAGTGGGTGGAGGTGAAGTAGAAGTGAGAGGGAAGTCGCGTCCGGAAATCCGTGCAACAGGTGGCGCCGACGGGGGTTTGGTACAGTTTGGCTCGTGGTTTTCAAAGAGGGGAGCAAACCTGTTCGGGGTGACACGGAAGGTGCAAGTCGCCGTACCCCCTCGTCGTTGTTATCCACCCACTACCACTGGACACTTTCCAGTCTACACTCTTTTGGAGGTCTTATTGGCGGAAAGATGGAATGAGTGACGAGCAACCGCTGGCTTTTCAGGAGTTAATTGAGAGGTCTCTTGTTGGTATTAACACACGCGTGACGGGAACACTTGGTGAAAGGAAGTCCCAGTTCCCAGGTGTTATTATTGGAGGGATATTATTTTGTTGATTAGCGATTGTATGTCTTACGGAAATAAATAATTTCGCGATTGTAGGGACGCGAGTTAGATCCCCATTTTCGTACCCAGCGGCATTGAGTAAGGCATCCCCATATTGAGAGAATAAAATACTTTTGCCTATCGAAGGTTTTTTAGACAAACAAATTACTGAAGTTTAAGGACAAAGTTTAGGTGTCAATTGTTATCCGAGGAGTATATGAGTTACAAAATTATATTTTTCGACACACACTTTGTACACGCTCAAAATCTCCGCGTGCGAAAAATCCCACTTTCCACACATTATAACGATAAACATTGTTCGATACTCACGGAAAATATGGGTTTGAACTCGTGGGATTATATCACTCGCCTTCGGCTCGTGCTATACACCTCCGACGGGCCCAAATCGACTTTCCCACAATCATATCGAAATATGCACTATTTTTCTGAGGACGTGAGATTAATATTCTGTTTCATCACTGAGTCCTTTGTTGTGACAGGTAAATGGCGATTAGCAGCTATCGATGTAACGAAGAGCAAAATCTCGAACTCAAGCTAGAGTGCCGGACATGGAGAAAATTTTTTTAGAAATAATTACCGTTCCGTTTGATAATCGTTCAACATTTTCGACGTTCGGGACAAATTACCTTATTGCATAATAAGATTCACTATCTCTAACAAAGATTATACACACGTCTAGACAATCTTTAGTGAGGGGTAAAAAAAAATTCACTGAGAAGTTGCGGAATTTTTCACGGAATAGTAGATAATTTTTATTGACCAGTCAACGAAAATTATACATACATGTAGAAAACTTGAATTAAGGAGTGAACAAGTTTTACAGACTGGTTGGATAATTTTTATCATAACCCTCGATAATTTTAGTCAACTGTCAGCAAATTTGACTGAAGTACGATAATTGTTTCCGAGCAGCCAGTATACTACACGATTATAAAACGGCATGGTAATTTCTACTGCATTTTTCTCTCCGTGTACACCGAAAAATATATTGCTTACAAAAACCGATCACTCTCTTTGCGGAAATTTTAACTAGAGTTGTGCATTTCTATTGTAACTTCATAATAATTCTGATGAAAAATTCTATTTGCTGTTCGTGCCAATTCTATGAAAAATTATTAAACCCAACGTGAAAGAAGAGATAATGCAATTATCAAATTATATTTACAGTTTGATGAAGCCTAAACGACCCTAAGAGAATTCGTTACTCAAGCTCTACAGGCAAGAGAATGTTCTCGTTCCTCCAAAAAAAAAGTTGAAATGAAATTTCGTTTGAAAAAGTCAAGTGTATGATTTATAAACATAACCCTGGGAGCGATGTAACTCGTTTTGGCGCCTCCCCTGGAATTTTATTTTCCCAACGGTCGTGCAAGTGAGAATCCACAAAGGCAGAGGATCACGGGCTTGGGATAATGTTGGCTTTTAACTTTTCACATTTTCCACCAGTGGAACAAAAGAAGTATGAAAGATTGGAGCGCTACGAGTGCAACCCCGGCTTGTCATAACTGGCGACATGTTGTTGGTGATGTTACTCTGGCCTGCAGTGCTAACATAATAACATTTGAATTTTCATCAACCCTCGGGCATATATCCTCTTTACACAGGAAAGCATGGCGGACCACGTAATTACCGGTGTTGCGGATAATATTGCTCTTCGCTAAATAAAAATTTCAATTTTGCATAGAAAATATTTATTTTAACATTTTTTTTAAATATTTTTATTCGACAAATTGAAATTTTATCAGTAGTAATACCACAAGACCTCCAAAATTATCGAATATTTTGCGTTCGTTTTGTTGCGTAGTAACGAGAGGGAAGAGTTTTGCAAATTAAATGAGTCTGGGGCAAAACTTCTATCGATCGTTGATACGCAAAAAAATATGAACGAAATATCCGATTAATTTTGGAGGTCGAGTAGTACTCGACGGATTATTTTTGGTAATCGGATGTGGCCTCCCCTGGGTTAAGCAAACAATTGCAAATCTAGAGGTTAATTATCAAACGCTAGAGGTAAATAATGATATTTTATTGGGGAGGTACTTTATTTTATGGAATACGGAGCTCTGATTGGCCAAGGGAGACCAAATCTTATTGCCAGAAATAATCGAGATTAATCAACGATGACTTTTCCACACTTTTCGTTTAAAAACCCGAACGGAAATTAAATTGCGAGAACGAACAATTAATTTACTAAACAGGGAAAGACCCTCTAAAGACATTCTTTCCTAAAATAGACACACTAATAATTCAATTCCATAGTATCTCAATCAAAAAAACTTCAGGAACTTTTTTTCTTTCTAAGGCTCATAGACTTTAAGTCTCGGTAGTTCATTGAGTGAGCTTAGTGAGTATAAATAGGAAAACTCGGGGGTGCCCGTTTACTGTGAAAGACGCTCATTCGAATTTTAAAAGGATTTTCACGGACGCGCCTTGAGAGTTTGAAACGCCGATCGAGAGCGGAATGAGAATAGTCGTCGAATGCACTTGGGTTTTCCTTCGATCGCAACTGTAACATGCCCACATCGAACGACCTACCTCTTTAGAGTGCGAGTCTAGACTCGAAAGAGGTGGAAGAAGATTATCCTTCCCAGAAGGGATAAAACTCCCGTACAATCAAAGATTGCGGCTTGTGGAATTTGGAAGAAACCAGAGATAAATATGCCCGAGTATTTTTCCAATCGTCGGGGGAATATACACTCCTCCGGTCGTATTTCTTTATCAATTTTTTTAACTACCGGCTTCCATTTGAATGAAAATCATTAAAAAATAATCAATCGTGGTTATAAATAAGGGGAAAAACCGATAAAATAAGCTGAAAACTGTCTTCCATATTTGGATTTTTCCCAAAACAATCTAATCACTATTCGAATCTTAAAGTTCGTCATTCAGTTAAGTACTTCATTTATACGTTTTAAATATTTAAATAGAACGTTCCCTCCGAAAAATTATATCTACTTATCCGAATCACTAAAATCGTATCTGCCGTTTAAAGTGTATTAATAAAATTCTCCCTCTAAATTTCGAAAAATTTCGTTAACATTTAGAAAGATTAACGGATTTGTCAAACCATCGTCATTACTTATTCAAAAATATCCACCTCAAGTTATCGAATAAAAGATCTATGCGCAATAATTACAGTTTTCACAAACCTATTAACAGAAACACTTCCATCCGACCACTCAGAGTGACATAAATCAAGGATTTCCTGTTGAAGGTAAAATTTGTCCGTGTTATCAAGGATTTCCCCTTCCGTCCGTATTATTTTCTAATTATACATCTGTTAAAAGACCGCTGAAAATGCATCTAAAATCTCCAAAAACCATAAATTTTTCTGTAATTTTATCAAATTATTCGCCCATTCTAAACTTTTCGTTAAGAAATTTTCACCGAAAATCAGTAAAAATCTAAAAACGCCTCATTCTATCAAATATTTAGTTAAATTCTATCCACTAACATCGAGATCGATTAACCAAATAACTTTGTCCGTCCATTCATAGGAATTCAATTTCGAAGGACCCTATTTACGGAAACATTTCCATCCAGCTATTGAATTGAGGTCTTCCACTTCCTTCCTTATTATTTTATAATTGCATTCCCAGTTATTCTATGAAGTAAACATGATTTGTTAAATTCACATGCGCAAAATTGTCACGGCTCACAACTCCACTGGATATTTTCTTGTGACAAGTTGCCCTCCGGCAACTCGCAATTTTCACCGGAGGACACCTCATCGTTCTTGGCTTCCGCGGGGCAATTCCCTCCCCCTCCCGTCCTTTGCACTCGCAGGTCGTTGCTTCGACGTTTCTTGCCGTGCGAACGCGAGAGGAAATGGCGAACTCCTTTAAAAAAAAAAGAATATAAAACAAAATGGGAATACGAGAGAACAATAAGGGAGAGAGCGTGAGACACTGGCAAACCAGTGCGTGCATTACATTGTGAATCTTTTTCTGATTTTTAAATGCGTATTTTAGTGTCAAATTCATACCCTTAAACAGTAAATCTCATATTATGTTTTTTTGATAGCGCGCCGTTGGATAGTCCACATGACGAATTAGATTAATGAGCATTACTGCGTTTCTGGTTTAATTATCGTTAAAGCAGGAAGCAGTAATTAAAAATAGTAATTAATGAGAGTAAATTAAATTAAGAGGATTGAAATGCATTTCAAATACTTGGGTCGGTAGATTGGATTGCGATTTTCGGCCCCGGTAACGAATAACATTGTATGTGATAAGACTTTTAGTGCGTACCGCTAATTGCCGCATATCGCCCAGTGCTATGGACTTGCGAAAGAGCAACGGCTGCCTCCAAGTTTCGTCTTACGTTCCTAGAAATGCTAACAGAAATTAGCGGTACGAGGATCGCTGACCAACCGAGAAAAGTTCAATGTCATGACGGGCATACGCATAGGGAATTCTTCGTGGCCACACAGCGCCACTGGCAGCGTTGTCATTAGCCCACTCTAGAAAGCCATAGAGCGAGGGTAATATTGTTGGAAAACAAGCATCGTTTTCTTTAGAAAAATTTTAACTGACGCACTGTACAAATTCTAGAGTTTATTAGCATTTGTTGAATTTCTATTTGGAATAATGGGAAACAAAAATTAATTTATATTTCACTCTATATTTACACTTGGAGATGAAAGACATTTT